>VZTO01036011.1:0-10404 GCA_013400615.1 Syrrhaptes paradoxus
GTGCAATTAAAAAATAGATAAATCTTCATCATCGCATGCCCTAGTTCTTCTAAGAGGCTTTAACCACTCCAGCAACTGCTGGAAGGTCAGCATAGGAGGGCATAAGCAGTCCCAGAGATTGCTGGCAAGTGCTGAAGACCTTCTCGTTACGCCACCACAAGACAACGGAATTTAAGAACCCAAGAAAAATGAGCAATATAAACAGTAGAATTACAACCCTGGATTTCAAAAGGGATGACCACAACTTATTCAGAGAACTGATTGTCAGGATCCCACTGGAGGCTGCCCTAAAGGTCAAAGGGGTCCAGGAAAGCTGGTTGCTCTCCTAGGACAGCCTCCTCAAAGCAAAGGAATGGTCCACTCCAAAGTACAGAAAATCACCAGCTTGACCAAGTGGGTAACTCCTGACCCAACTCACAAAAAAGAAATGTAGAGAAAGTGAAAGTGGAGATAGCTTACACAGATGAATATAAAAATATTGTCCAGGCATAAAGGTACAGAATTAGCAAAAGCTTAGCTGGCCCTCAAACCAGCAGGGAATACACAAGCCAACAAAAGGACATCTACATACAGCACATCAGCAGCAGTAATATGATGAGTGAAGAAAGCCTGGGCCTGCTGCTGAATGGTGCAAGGACACATTCAACACACAGAAAAGGCCAAAGCACCAAAATGCAAAGGCTCTCAGGCCTCCCATGTTTCCGAACCTAGTGCCAGAGTCAGAGGGAGCAAATCACTCCCCATAGTAAAGGGAAATCAAATTAGGAATCACAATAGCACATGCAACGTATGCAACTCCTTAAGACTGAACAGAATGCATCCACAACCGGTAAGGCCAGTGTTATTACAAGACCATGATACCATTTTGAGTGGCTACATAGCTCAGGAGAAATGCCTGATGACTCGAAAAGAGACAAAATATATCCACAAGAAGGAGAATTCAGGAAATAAATCCACATGGAAGCCATTTCCAGGCACACAAAGGTCAAAAAAGTGACTGGGGACATCCAGCATAGATTTACAGATGGCAAATTGTGCCTAACCAACCTGATTGTCTTCTTAATGAGACAACTGTCTAAGTGGATGAAAGGAGAGCCATGTATGCCATTTAACTTGACTTCAGCAACACTTTTGACAATGTCTCACACAGTATCCTTCCAGTCAAGCTGGAGATACATAGACTGAGCGGACAGACTAAGGAGGGATAAGATCTGTCTGATCACTAAGTTCAAACAGTTGTGGTCATTGGTATGAAGTCTGTCTGGTGGACAGTTACTGATGTCACTCTCTAAGGACATCCCAACGCCATTTAATATCCTCAGTAATTGCCCAGGTTTTCACTAATGACCTCAAGACAGGACAGAATGAAGACCTAAATTCACATTCAACACCAAATTAGGGAGAGCAGTTGATATGCTGGAGGGCAGGGCTGCTACTCAGGGTCATCTCAGCAGGCTTGAGAAACAGTCTGTCAGAATCTCAAAACCTCAAATGAAAATGTGAAGTCCTGCAAGTGGGATAGAAAAATCCCAATACAGGCTGGGGACAAACGGCTAGAAAGTAGCTTTGCAGAAAAGCAGCTTGCAGTCCTCAATGGCCAAGTTGAACATGAGTAAGCAAGGAGTCCTTGCAGCAATGAGGTCAACTGCATACTGATTTGCATTAGCTAGAGCGTAGTCAGCAAGTCAAGAAAAGTGGTTCCTCTCCTCTGTAAACCTCTCCTCTGTGCAACACTTTTGTAATGGCATCTGAGCACAATGTTCAGTTTGGGACTCATAGACATAGTGGAATAAATCCAGTGGAAGGCCATGAAGGCAGCTCAGGGACTAGAGTACATATAAGAGGAAAAGGTGAGGGAACTGGGTTCAATCCTAAGAAGAGAAGCCTGGAGGGAGATTTAAAGGCCATCTGCTGCTGCTTTATGTCACGGTCTCAATACAACCTAAGGATGCATCTCCTTTCTAGGGAAATCAAAGAGGCTACTGACGATGAGGTATCTGCAGTACCCACACCATCTTTAACAAAATCGAAAGAGCTGCAGTAAGAGTAACAGTGGGAAATGTTATGAAAAAAAAACAAGAGCAAAACAGAAGGGTCAAGATGCCATCACATGCTAGACTTTTATTAAATTAAGATAACCAGGATCATTAATAGAAATCTTGGTTTCTTCTTTAAAAAGCTTGACTTTATTACAAAAAAAAAAGTAAAGGCCTACACCACCAGACACCTCGTTACTCTGCACTAAGCTCAATTTTGCTCAAAGTACTTCAAACAGTAGCAGCCTGCTCAGACAGCCAAGTGGAACTGTCCCCACTGCATATCAGTAGTGAGCGAAACCAAGTGAGTTATCATCACAGCAAAGCCCTTTGAGCAAAGCCAGGCGCATGTAACCGATTTCACGGGGATAAGATGTTCCAGCATCTGTTCCTCCATATTTCCAAGGATATTTTCTATAAGATAGGTTTTGACTGAAAACCAGCACCACTTACCACTTTACTTTGCAGGTCTGTGTGTTCCATTCCACAATATGTTTGTCCTCTGAACAGCTATACAAGCGGCAGTTGTCCTGATGCCACCTGACACAGTTTACTCTATTGTCGTGACCACCATCCTACAAAAGGTAAAAGAGGGTCAACTCATTCATTGGTAGTCTTGACTACCAAGTCTTCCCCACACCAACAATGTGAACAAGCTCTTTCAAGAACTAAATTCAGATCATTGGCAACTTGATGGGAGTGTGGTCTTAAAGACCAATATTAGTACTGGCCATTGAAGAGCGAGCTATGATCAGACTGGAAGACCCTACAAATGGGTATCATTCACCTCTCTTAACAATGAAAATTTCTGCAGCTCAAATTACCCTTTAATCATTAATGAGAATATTTCCTGGCGTTTATAAACCTTCACTATTTGAATCAGCATCAGCCAGCACAGACTACACTGAAGTGTCACTGCAAACCAGCTTTGAGCAAGATAAAATACATCACAGCAAGATATTCTGTTCAATAAGGACAGCTAAAAGTGACAGCTCTTACTCTAGCAGCAATAATCTTTTAATTCAACCTAGCTAAAAATCAAAAGTACTCATCAAATAACATCTGCTATCCTGCTGCTATAGAAGAGCAGCCACTGTTTTTAAAACGACTGAAACTTTAAATTTTAACCTGAAACTCCTTTGTTTATAGTTTGCAGGCATAAATGCAGCTTTTCCATAAAACAGAGTTGATAATCTGTTAGCTAGTGTCACTTGCATGTATCATGGATTTTAAGTCATTGCTCTCTCTAAATTCATGTACATTCATCACCCTACGTGCATTCATCACCCTTCTGAACTAACAGTTCAGAAGCAAAAGTATGCCCAAGTATCTCAAAGTACTGCACAGAGTCATTCATACCGATTTATTTTGCTTCTTATATAACCCAAGACTCAAACCAAGGTCCTTAGGAGTAACAGGAAAGTTGCCAATGAGAAAGGCAAAACAAAAATTAGTGTATCTCGTTTGAGAAAGATCATGTGCTGAAAGAGCTAAAAAGCTTCCACAAGGGAGGGAACCTTACAGAAGACTCCATCAGCAAGACACCTTCCCCAGAGTCAATGAGTACTTCAATCCTGCCCTCCTCTCCCACAGTACTGTGCAGGAACTGAAGGTATGACACTCCCACCAAGGACTTGACTCTCTAGTTAGGCATTTCATCATTACTGGTATTTTTAATGCAAAACAACATATCCATGCACAATGTTAAGATATTGCATTAACTTGAAACCAAGATCTCTCAACACATACATACTGCCAACAACAGAAAAGAAGATTCCCAAGCACCTGAATTACTGCACCCCTAACCATATACGCAGCTATTAAGGGGAAAAAAAAATATCTGAATAAATAGGTTACTTTATTCCATTTTTGAGCAGAAGAAAGAACAGCATAAACTGACTGAAACCAACAGTATTTGGTAGCATGTGACGAAGTGTGTATTACTTACTAGTTTGCTTTGTAATTCTCCTTTTACTGTACTGTACAACAAAATGCTACCGACTGCTGTACCAATAGCCACGATATCTAACTGTTTGTCCACTTCTGCAACTTCAGACTTCCGTTTTTTCCTCTGAGGGCCATCCTGAAAAATTAAAAAAAGGGAAAACATGAAATAAATTAGCCTGATGAGCAAATCTCTGTGTTAAAACAGAGCAGAAAAAAAAACTTCTGTAAGTTGGAGACCCAGCCAGCCAGCACAAACTCTGCTAAGACACAAAATGAAGACACTGAAGTGCACAGAGACCTAGAGACTCATCTTGTACCTCCACGTACAAGGTAATGAAGTTGCTTTGAGTCACTTAGAAACATCTGGTGGAGACCGTTTTGCTAGCCTAGCAACCGCATCCATGGGGGGAAAAAAACCCACAGTTATTCGCAGAGTTTGTGTCCCAGAGGCAGAGGTAAAGATTAATACGATCAGAATATTTCACCTACAAAATGGAAACACTTGATCAAGGACAATCAGTTTATTTCTTCTCAAAAGCTATTCAGAAGATTCTTGCAAATACTAAGTATTCATAATGGCTCTTATAAAGAAAGTGCTACCCCACTCCGCAGAGGGAAGCAACCAGGACTCGAAGGTAAGTGCTCTACCCAAGTCCTGTCATCAGTACCAAAGGTCCTCCTACAATCAGGCAATTCTTTAGTCTTCACCCTCTTGCTTTGCAAGTGCTATCAACCACTTCAAGGAGGGATTTCACTTCATCTCTCTTATCCAAAAATAGGTGAATGCAGCACATCATTGGGAAGGGGAGAAGTAATAAAACTGTCTCTCAAGAACATGAAACTAAAATAAAAAGGGCAGGAGAAGCCACTATATTTATTCTCACTGGGTTCATCCCACATAACTAACCACACACACAAGAGAAAAAAAGAAAAGAAAAAAACTGTTCAAGGACTTCAGGAGAAAAAATTTATCCCTAATGATTAGTTTTTAAATTGGACTTTGGTAAGTCTCCTTACATTTTTTATCTCACAGCAAAGCATTCTCTCCAAATTAAAAAAAAAAAATTATACACAAGCTAATGCTTCCTCTATGTAACATATATTTGCACTGAAGCCAAAGGAGACTGACAAAATGTATGCCATCAGCTTTGTGCAAGCTCCATGTGATGTAGCTAATCTGTCATACAACAGGCATCACACAGGGAACAGAAATAATTTTTACTCAAGTCCAGAGATACAATGACAATCAGGATTTTGAAGTTTTCGCCACAACTAAGATTCAAAAGTTTAACAGTGCAGGATAAATACTCAGGTTCTTTGAAGCGAGACATATTAAACACAGACCATACCTTCTGCAAGGAGAAGTGTTTTGGTTTAGGCCAATAAATACCAAAATGCTATATAGGTACTTTTACATCAAAAGCAGGCTCTTGAGAAAATAGATTACATGGGGGTTTTGTAAGCATTTGTTTAGACTTCATCCTTCCTGGGAAAGAAAACTCTTCATAAAATATTACAAAAACATAGGTGCTGAGAAACCATCACAGTCACAAAGCACAACCAAGCAAATCAATCAGGTTTTAAGGCAATATATGAGAAAAGACTCAACTAGTTAAATTTTTGGCAATGTCAACTAAGCGATATCGAAACTGTTGTCTGACACACAAAGACAACAGCCACATAGCCAGTGGAGATTTAAGTACAGTTTATGTGTTTTCTGGTACTTTTCTATCTCTTTATATAGTTTTACCAATTACTCCACCCACCCCCACTGCAAAACAAAACCACAATTAAGAACAGATTGTATTTTCTTCCCTTGCATAAATCTTTCAACTAAGATCTCCTTACCCTCCATTTCAGTTTATGGCCAATTTCCCTTGGAACAACCCAAAAGTACAACAAAATTCCCACTAAAGTCCACAATTATTTCCAGTGTCAAGAACAAAAGCTAAAGGCAGTCAAGGTTTTTCCAATTATTTTTTCACATGTATTTCTTTACTTATCACCCATTATCAGCATTATTAGAGGGGCATTTTGTCAGAAATTTCTGCATGAAAAAAATGCCAGTGGAAAAATCAGGCAGCTATTAATGTTGGAGATGATTTGAAGAAACACTCCGAGAACTAATAAATAAATCAATCAAACTCCTCTATCCTGCATTAGATTAGTACATAGACAGACTGCCAACTGCAGTAGAGACCTACATGGGATTCACTTCTGGATCTGGGGTCTTAATATAAGGGCAGGCTGTTTTCATGGATAGGACAGGACAGGGGAGCTGAACTATACGAAGCATCAGTTTCCTTTTGAATTTTTTTTTTTTCAGATTTATGGAAACTCAAGCTTATTTAGAAATCCTTCAACTTTGCCTGAAAAAGTGCAGAGTTTTAATCAGTAGACACAGTTAAAAGTAGTTATTTGAATCAGGACTGTGCACATACTTTTCCATAATGTTCTTATTTGAGTAGGTCAGCCACTGAGACTTTTTCGTAAAAAAACAGAAATCCAATCTCTGCTGCTCACATGTGAAGCACTTAAAACACTGAAACAGAAGAAGCCTCAAGCCTTGAGAGTTGAAGATGACAGAGGAGTTGCAGGTTATTAGGAAGAAAGTGGAAGAATGTATTTTGAAAGTCCATGGTCCACATACTCTTGCACAAGGCATCATCACTTCACGGAGCAGGAGATGGTGACACTACAAAAGCACACGTGCAGGGACCATCCCAATAAGCCACCACTTCCCCAGCAATTCCCAGGCCTGCAGTTCAAAACTTAATTTCTAATATTCCCCTGTAACACGTGGCCTTCATTAACATGGCAGCAGTCCAAGGCACACTGGGGTTAGGTGTAACTTGGCCAAACACCATACATAGGTATCTACTGGCAGAGTTTTACTCCTGAACACCAGATTTTAGTACTACCTAAAGACATGTCAACGCTTCAGGAATAAAAAAATAAAATTAAAAAAAAAAAAGATAAAAGACCAAATAATGTCAGAAAAAAAACATATTCAATAAAACATATTTGGCAGAACCATCACAGCTTTAGTTCTCCGGCTTGGTCTAAGGACAAACCAATAAATTATAAAAGTGTATGGCATAATTATTCCAAGAAACAATGTGTCTTCCAGCTCCTCTGAAAAATGTATCAACTTTCAAGCAGTGGACAGCATTCAAACTACCAGAATAATTAGCACTGAGAAGTAGCCAAATGCTGTCTGATTGAGTTTGTTTTTCACACAACTCTAAACCAGGTTAAACTGGAGCATCTGTGGGTTTTAGGACTGGGTCTCTACAGCATTCTTCAAATGTTCTGTGAGTTTACAAAGTTCAGGGACTAATCTGCTTAACTGAAAAAAAATGAGACAATAACATCTTCCTTTCGTAATTTGTGTGTTAAGCATTTTGAAATACCTCTTACAGTATTTCAAATACACTGAATTGTTGATATACCAAAATACATTTTTAAAAGCCATCCCTACTTCTTATGATAAAGGGGGTGGATTTCACATATTTTATCCAAGGGGTACATTTTTTCTCAGGAAACGGTACGTTATAGCTAAAGAAAACATTATTTCAACATAAAGAGGATTAAAAGATACCTTACTGTATTACTCCAGATATTTTCAGGTCAAGTGTTCACCTGAAGTGGAGTTAAATAAAAGAAATTCAAGGTGGAGAACATCCAAGTCCTCTGATGTGTGCTCCGAATAAAGTTACTGAATACCTCCTTGCAGGATACCTTAGCTGGGAAGACGTGTCACAGACAGCGTAACAGCTTGCATGGAAATACTTCCAAGGGTCAGGAAGTGTGGAGAGGCAGTGCTTTTACTGGGATGCGAACTGTACGTAAGCCAAGTGGACGCGCAGCAGCCGACCTGCTCTGTAGCACCACCGTTTCGACTTAAGGAGAGAGGTACGGAGTAACATACCTTGCTCCTTCACGGAAGGCTTCTTCCATGCAGGGTATACGAAAGACAAACAATTTTACACAGTCAGTGCTCCCGTTGATAGCCCTTCTTCTTTTTTTGTTAAAAAAAAATATAACATCTCCAGCGGCGCTTCCCTCACCACCACGTGAAATCTGCCTTGTGAAGAGCAATCCTGCGATGCTCCTGAGGGCGGCGGACTCCCCCCCCATCCTGCGGGACGTCACGCGTGGATACA
Organism: Syrrhaptes paradoxus; assembly: GCA_013400615.1. NCBI lineage: Eukaryota > Metazoa > Chordata > Aves > Pterocliformes > Pteroclidae > Syrrhaptes > Syrrhaptes paradoxus. The sequence continues at coordinate 8,150 of VZTO01036011.1, forward strand.
TCCCAAGCACCTCGGGGGGGGACACCCTATGGCTGAACCCCACGGAGGTCCCTGACCCCCGTTCCCCGCTCCCCGGCCTGCCCGGCCACACCGACCCCCGCCACATGGCGCCGGGAGGGCGGGGTGAAGCCGAGCACAGCCACGCGTCGGGTCGCCGCCATCCCCACTCCCCCCCTTCCTTTTCCCCTTTTTCCCCTCACATCCTGCCCCGTACCTTACTGGGGGGCGGCCGTCCTCCCGGCGGGGCCCAGGCCAGGCAAGTACATGCAGCACTGAGGTGGGCGGAAGGCACGTATTCGTGCTGTAAGCGGCTGTTCGCGGTCTCCCACACCCGCAGCCTCCCATCCGAACTGGAGATGGCGAAGAAACGGCGTTCGCGAGGGGAGAAAGCGCAAAGGGCCCGCGTTGCTGCCGCCGCCTCCCCACCGCACGCTGCCGCCGCCATGGCCGCTCCTCACCCTGCCCTCCCCCGCCGGCGCATGCACCGGCCGCGTGCTCGCCTCGCGCGCCTGCGCCGCCAGATGATGCCAGGTGGCGTCATCGGGGTGCGCGGCGCAGGCGTGCGAGGCCTTTCTTCCCGCCTTTAGCACTCATGAGGGCCTGGCGCGGGGTGAGGTGGGTCCTCTCCTCCGCCCTCTCCTCTGGCAGCGATGGGGCGGCCTCCGGTGGGAGGCCTCGGAGGAGGGCGTGGGAGACGTCGCTGTCGCCGCTGGAGCGGGTGAGGAGGATGCTGCCGCCGGAGGAAGCGGCGGAGGTGGGGCGGTGTGCGGCGGCCCCTCAGGCTCCCCCTGAGAAGGAGAAGGCGGCTGCCGCCCCTCACGTGCCTTTTGAGGCGGCCGGAGAGGATCCCGGCTGTTTCCGCGCCGGCGACCTGGTGCTGGCGGAGGTGCGGAGGAAGTACAACACGACGCTGAAGTTGCTGTGCCGGCTGGCGGCGGGGTCGGTATTGGCCAGCCCCGGAGGTGTCCTGCCCCACCGAGACATCATCGGGCAGCTGCCCGGGCAGGTGCTGCGCACGTCCGCCGGGGCGCGGCTGCTGCTGAGGCGGCCCTCGCTGGAGGAGTACGTGCTGCTGATGCCGCGGGGACCCACCATCGCCTACCCCAAGGTACCGGCTGGTCACGGGGATGACTGGTGACTGAGAGGTCATTGGCCAAATCTCATCCTTAGTTTCCAAGGCGTTACCAATGTACCGTGTTTTTTCTGACCCACAGGATATAAGTGCTATGTTAATGATGATAGATGTCCACCCGGGAGACACTGTTTTGGAAGCTGGCAGTGGTTCTGGTGCTATGAGCTTGTTTCTGTCAAGAGCAGGTGAGAACATGGTTTTAGAAAACACAGAAGCAGCACAATTCCTTTTGACCAAATACTTACGATCAGTTCTTAAAAGTTGTTCTGCAGTTCATGTGTTCATGTATAATATGTTGACTTAAAGGAGGTAGTTCTCCTTTAATATAATTATCTGTGCTGTAGCCAGTGCAGGGACTGCAAACCATTTTGACTGTATTTTGAGAGCCATAGTACAAAGGGTTACCATTGGCTTTGGCATACCCGTGCTAGACTCTTCTCCAATTTCTTGCCTTTGTCAGTTTCCTTCTCCTCATCTTGATGGACCATGTGAATAATCAGATCGCTGGGTACCAGTGAAAATGCTTATGTGGATGCACACTTAAGAAGCAATCCTCGTGCCCCAGCTCAGGTCTATCCTGAGGAGAGGGGAAAAGGTACGAGATTGTATTGCTATTTTTTTAATATATTGAACTTAAATCAGCACCAAATGTGGACAGTGTTAGTCACAGCTTAACGCAATTTGGCACTGACCCAGAAATAAATAGATTTGATTTGCTCTTTCCTAATGGTGGCAAATTTTGCCATCATTCAATACAGTGATACCCAACAAGAACAATAGCTGCTACACAAGTAAATGCTGTAATTTAAATCTAGTGGACATGTTACCAAGGTCCTTGGAAGTACTGAATTTCAAAAGTACTAATTTATTTAACAGGTTTCCTTAATCTCTCTCTGTGTTATTCTCATTTAATATTTTATTTTTCATTTCTCCATTAATCTTTCCCAGAAACTACTGACATGCAACAGGACAAAGTTAAGACTGTGTTAAGAATGTGGCATTTGCCATGACTTCAAGGTCTGTGAAAACTGGAAAATGGGATGTATGTAAACTTGATATACTGTATCTTCACAATAATGAAGAGTTCTACCTAGCTATTTTCCCCTCCCAGCCTTCCTCACCC
>VZTO01036059.1:0-13254 GCA_013400615.1 Syrrhaptes paradoxus
CAAAACATTATAAACAGCTCTCATTGAAATAAATGACTGGATTCCAGTTGCACTCGATCTGTCCAAGATGGAACACAGTCACAAATCTGATTCCAGAAAATCAGACCGCAGTCCTCTGTCTGAAAAGTTACATTTGCTGTAAGGCATATTAACTAAATGTTAGAATCTGTTAAGTATTAGAAAGAAAATATTGATGGCTGTATTTTATATACCATCATTCCTCTCTTTGGAAGACAATAAATTCAGTCATGGAAAATTTTCTTTGAGAAAGGAGTATGAGATTTTGATACAGTATAATATATTCTGAGTTGCTTTTTAAACTAAAAAAAAAAAAAACAACAACAAAATTTGGAATGAGACACTACATTTTGCAATGTAATATTAAAAAGCCTCTATACTCATTTAAACACATTTCAGGAAAAAATAATGGTTTTAATATATGGGAAAAATGCTTATATTATGGACACTGGAAATGCAGTCACATTTGTTTTGAAGTATGTTTATGTTGTCAGATGGAGCCTTGAGAAAGATAGCAAGCAACAATTTATTTTCAGAAGTTATAAAATGTCAAATAATCTAGTCTTCTTTTAAATGCTGTAGTAAAAGACACAGAAGGGTAAACACTACAGCTCTAAGGAAAAGGAAAATATTATGTATATAACTATTAAGAGCATGCTATGAGCATGCTAGGAAAGAGTATTTATGTTCAAGCTAACTAAACTGGCAAGACAGGAAGAGATGATCTAAGGTAGGTTTAGAAAAAAGCCCTTTGGATTAGACACTTTTGTTCTTAAGTGTGTGTTCCACTTGCACTCTTAATGAAAATGTTTATCATTACCAAAGATATTTTATTACAAAACCAGCGTTTCATGAGATGAGAATGGAAAATAAGTTTGGGGGTTTTTCAACAGAATGAACAGCCACAAGAAAACAAAAAAATTAACAAGGAATGCTCATTATATTATTAAAGAAAATATAATACGCATCAGACACAAAATAATTCAAATTACTATTTTCTTAAAGTTAGATATATCAGTACTTTGCCAAATTAGGTTCACGGATCTAGATCTTCATCCAAAGTGATGAAAACAATTAGGCAATCAGAAATAGAAATTATATGATTTTGTAATAATGATTTGCAACATTACTTCTATTTATGTCTTTACACAGTTGGAAACATGCAGACACTAACAACTGATGATTCTGGGCATGTAGGGAAATGCAAAGCCTATTAATCTTAGCAGCCTAAAGCTGCAACTTGAAGCTCTCATGTCTGTGAATTTTAATCTGTCAGTATCATATAACTGAATACCCTTTGTTAGCAATTTGTATGTATGTATGGAGCACAAGACAGCCAGTAGAACAATCCTTAAATGCAGAATCTTAAGACAAATACGTAAGTTTAAAGTAAGTTCTTGGGGACTGCTCAGTTTTTCAGGGCAAAAATAAAAGGCAATAATTCCGCAATTACATGGTAATATTGAAGAACATAAATGGATGATGAATACTGTAAATTTATATTTAACAAAATGATAATTATGTTTTACATTTGAGAGAGTCATCAAGGAACTGAGGCAGGTAATTAAACTGACTCATCTGCTTTCATCAAATTTGTAAAAGTACATAATAAAGTCAGGCAGAAACATGAGATTGGGGTATACACTGTGTCCCCTGGAAACTGCTTGAGTTATATTGGTTATAAATATATATATGTGAAACTATTTATGTATGTAGGATACAAAGAACTTTGTATTAGGCAAGTCCATTCATTTCAGTGTTGTTAGTCTGGATGACAGTCACTGAAGATCTCTGCCCAGATTCATACTGGGGACTAACCTATCCCACACCAAAACAGTCATGATACAGGCTGAGACGGGCAACTACTCACCACAACACTTCTCTCACTCTGAAGAAATAACTTTCTTTCTGTCAAAAACCTGTTGTAGAGATGAGAGTAATGGACTGAATTTATTTTCATTTCACTTTGACAATTCACATTTCCACTACCTGGGAAGAATTTTTCTCTCCTTTTATTTGGGACCTTTTTGATATTCCTCTTTGTCAGTAAGTATAACATAGTCCATGCAAAATTTTATAAAATTAAACAAAACTGTGAAGATGGAAACTGGCTTAAGAGAATGACAGGAAATTTTGTTGCGCATTTTCTTATGGGAATTAAAAAACATCCACATCATAGATAGTTGAGACAAAGGAAGAATGGTTAAGTAAGGAGCATAAGGGTTCACAAGGTATATTTCTAGCATCCTAAAACCAGGTCAAACAGTGTTTTTTACATATATTAAAAATATAGAGCCAGATAAACAGCAAAGAGTGCACACAGACTTTAATAATCTCGTACATTAATCTAAATTCTGAAAGAAACAAGTTTGTTTGAGATCTCAAAGTACAAGCTTCAAATATAAGCTTCAAAACACTGGACTTTTTCATATTATTTTATTTTTTTAAGAAATACTCTCTGCCGACTTATTTTTTCTATTTTCTTCTTAAAACACAGTAATACTCTTAAGATCTACATGTTGCAGGGGATGTACAATCAAGCACATAGTGTGGATAAAGATCAGTTCTGAGAACCAGTACAAATTCCTATGAGTGAAACAAATCTGATAGAGTATGAGTGGAAATTAGTTCCTGCACGGGCTTTCTATTAGCCTGCACAGCTCTGAATATTATTGTGTTTGGATTCTTTATCACCTAAGTATTTATATTTAAAAAAACCTCATTAGAAATAAGTGTTATCTAAATTCACAAGAATTCGGAACACATTAGCTTACTCTCAACATTCAGAGCTCTGTGCTTACTACTTGGCAGAGTGACACCACAGAGTTCAAAAGATGCTGAGTTGCATTAATAAATTATTACAAAGATAATATATTTGATACATGTGTTTCCATTGGAAGCTGATGAGTCTAAATATAACATATTATTATAGTATTCAAATAACATTGTATGACAAGAACACAACACAAAATATATTAAGGCAACTAGCACACTTCCCTGGAACAGAAACTATGCATAATATCCAGGATTAAAAAAAAACTTTTAAAAAACCCAACAAAAAATTGCCCTTTTAGAAAAGGCTCTCTTTTACCCCCCCCCTTTTTTTTTCTTTCCTGCATCTAGTATGTGCTAATCAGCAGTCCTCACACTGTGATCATTTTAGAAAACAGATGGTTGATAGATATTGAAAAGAAGAAAAATACAAAAAGGGAAAGCAGTCTATCTGAAACATTTACACCATCTAGGTACTGTCCATTCATTTACTGTGCAGGCTTTTAGTTCCAGGATGTGTTTGAATTTAGCTGGAGCTAAACCTTGTTTAGAAACACTGTAACTATTTCTCCATACAATTCATTTAATCAAAAGTGTTAAACAGATTGATCCACAAGATATAAACATGGCAACCCTGAAATTACTCATGTTTTCTTCGCTAACAGAATTTCTAGCTCAGAGCTAGAAATCTTGTTTGGTAACTGAGAAGAACACCTCAGTTGTACACCCTTGCTTTGGATTCATAGCTACACACTGGAGGAGGATTTGAGATCAATGACTTACATCCTAAGTGAAATAATTTGACTTAACTACATAGCTGCAAAGTTCTCATGTTTTGCATTCCTTCTTTTTTCTTCCTGGGGCTCAGTGTTTAACTAGCTATATAAAGTGGATCAGCTTCGGCTGTATCTGAAAGTCTTCACTGAGGAAGTAGGATTTACAGGTCCATATCCCTGCTCCAAAACAGCATGAGATGGGATTTGACAACCTACCTGCTATTTGAAAATGGTAACTATCTGGCTCTTGGGAAACAGTGTCTAGCCAAAGCAAAAAAATGTTTAGTTCTTGCCTGTCCTTCTGCTCTGTTTTATTTGGTAGTCAGGATCTGAGGAGGTCTAAGACACTGGATCTGACTGGTGAGATAGGAAGGACAAAGCATTGCTGAAAATGCCCCTGGGGTTAGGTGTGAGCTTGGGATTTGAGTGTCTCGCACAAGCAGGACGTAGGCAGTTCTGACATGCCTGCTGGCAAAAACTATGCGGACTTAAGCATCACTGGGGCACCTACAGGGTAACAGCAGAAAAGTAGAGGTGTTAAGGATCTTAGCTGCTAGAAGAGAATGGAAATTAAAAATCTACATGTGTACAGTTAATTTTTTTAAAACAAGATGTAGGTGGTTTTGAAAATATTCTGATAACTCAAAACTAAATTTAAATATACAGCAAAAATGCAATTGCTTTTTTTGTTCTACAATATCATAAAACTATTTTTTAACAGATTACATGCTCAATTATATATTCCTTTACAGTAGCTTCATGGCAGAGAAACTCCAGATGAATAAAGCTAATGTAACAGAGCAAAAAATCAAGCCCTCTGTCTAGTTTGGTCTAATCTCTAATTCACACTCCTAAAAAGTTAGAGATATGCAGAAGTGGACCTAAAGATTAGGAGGTATCAAATCTCCAGACTTCTGGTCCAAGCCAGTCAGAATACTCCTGTTTCACTGAGTATTAATATTACAAGGTCTAAACAGTCTGTCCTGATTTAGCAAAGCCAACAACTTTGCACCTATTAGCAGTTAGCCCATGAGACTGACCATGCATTTAAGCACAAGTATACTATTAAGCACATAAATAGACGCTGGTTACTTTGTAAAGCGGTGCCACAGATTTAACATCTTGAAGGGCTAAACTCTCAAGCAAACAATGTTTGCGAATTCTTATAAATAGCCTCCAAAATATGACTTTTGATAAATGTGTGACTGTTTTCAACTATGTTGACAACAGTACTGTGTCCCCTGAAGTTATCTCAGAGTCCTGACTGTGTGTAGAGCTGATTCCAGTGTCAGAGTCTGTATCATTTATGTCCAGATTAGTCACTCTGTGAACAAAGTCAGGAACAATGCTGTTAGTGGAGTTGCCACTGCCCTTGGATGGCTCTTCATTTGATGGAAGACTAATTTCAATGTTGTCTTTAACATGTAGCAAATTAAATTCTTCTGTAAGAAGTTCATATTCTTTTTCCTTCTTTTGAAGCAGTGAGTCCCTGTATGTAAGTTCTTTCTGAATGCAGCTCAGGTATGAGTTGATTCTCAGACCATCTTTCATACTTTTTTCCAGCTCACATTTTACAGTTTCCAAATTTGAGTTTTCCAGTTCAGCATTAGCAGCTCCTTCTGGGTGAACATCATCTCCGTTTTTTTCTGTGCATATACCGTGTACTTCTCTTTCAATTTCAGCACACAGCTTCTCTATTAACTGTTTGTGATGTTTCAGTCTCTCTTCAACCTGTAGTATTCCCTCACTTTTGCTCAAATAGTCATGCATCTCTTTTTGGTCATCTAGTCTACTCCCTTGCTGCTCAGCCTCACTTGAATTGGTCATTAAATAGGAGTCCTGCACATAATTTTCTCCATCATTGGCCACACGATCTAGATGGAATTTTGCTTCACATTTTTCAATTTCCATATCTAGTTCCTTCATTCTAAGGACTTGCTGATGAATGGTATGATCTTGAGAAATTATCAGATGAATCAATGTCTCCATATTATCTCTCTCCTGCTGAACACTGTCCTGTTTAAGTTTGGCCAGTTTCCGGAAAGTCTTCCTGACAATTTTCTTTTGTTTGTCTATTGGCAACATCTTCATGTAATTTGCGGGACTGAGGTCCCACTGTTTTTCTACATTTTGTACTACCTTAGCTTCAGCTGTCTTCCACAATGGAAATGAGAGGAAAGCATCTGACTTCACCAAGACAAAGTGCAAATTAGATTGCTCTTCCCCCCAGGCCTTCCAAAGTCTCAGGATCCTTGTCAAGGGAGGAAGTACTCTTTCCGAGCCTCTCCATTTTTCTACAATGCAGTAATCACTAGGTTTTCCAAAAAGGACCTTTTTCTCTCCAAATGTTGCCTGATGTTCCTCAAGCAGCGCTTCAATCACTTCTGCACAAGTTGTGCGCTTTGTCAGGCCACATACAATCTTCTCTTCCTGGCACACCCAAACAACAATCTCTCTTTCATTTGAAGCCATATCCTTGTTGGGAGACCTGGAAAACAAGAAGAGGCCAAATATAAATCACGTATCAATGACAAAGACTGTATGAATAATAACTATAATTCTGATATGACAACAACATTGAGAAATTCCCCTAATATTGTACAAGACAATATACTTGTTTAAATTATGTGAAGAAATACCTTTGTATTAAGTAACAGAAAAACACACTCATTTTACCTACTGCTTTAATATTATTACTAGTCCAGCTGAATGTGATTCTCACACAAAATATCTTGTTTCAAAATCAGGTTTTGTACACATAATAAGAGTGTATTAATAATAAATGATAAAGTTTGGCACTCTGTATTACATTTCCAGACTATCCTATGATAACTTTAAGATCTGCATGTCTGTTTTCATCACACAGGCATCGCGCAAACTTGTGTAAGCTCTTAATATCACCAACACTTTTGAAATGAAGAATTATGCTTCCAAATATGCACTGAACATAGATGGACTGAGAAAAGATGATTGAACACCACCTAGGTTAAAAGAATTTGATGAAAGGAAAAACTTGTAGCTCCTTTGCCACTCCTGTACCCACACAAGCATAAACACCATTGTTTTCCACTGTGATGTTTCACTAACAAGTCTCAAGAAATCTGTTACTTTTCCTGACTGAATACCAGTGAGCTGTGAGAGAATATCAACCGTGAGAGAGTACAGGTCTGTATTTTATAGCCTTTGAAATGATACAGAAATGCCAGAAAAGGTAAAACATATTTATTTATTTATTTATTCCAATGAATGTGGTATTAACTCAACATTAGCAGATGGCACCGTGATATACATTAAGATACATAGCTTCAGATGTCTGAGCTCCCATTATGGCTACCATAGCTGTCTAATTTATACAGTCCGTGGAGCCTAGAGAGCAACTTGGCTGACCAAATGAAGTTTACTTTACAGCTAATGCTCAAGTTTGTCCCCATCTGAGCAGCCCTGGGCCTACACTGGCAGAGTGGCCTTGTGGCACTTGTCCAGGACATTCCTGTCCTCTATCCTCCACATGAAGAATTCGCTGCTTGCCCAGACCTAGTGATTTGGACTCTTGCCCAGAACAATAAAACAATAAATTCCCTGAGGAAAAAGACATTTCTTTGGATTTTCTGTTATCTCTTCCAGTTCATTTGAATGAATGAGATTTAACCCAGTCTGACAGAGAAAGCTTGAAAATGAAAATGACAATTCCAACAATATTCTAAGGGCTCAAAACTACATTTATTTCTATCTAGAACTACTTATTCACAGTACTTTTCTGGTCTTTTGAGATGTAGTAGGAATGGAGTTTTACTTGGCTTAATTAGAGTTATACCCTATGATTATTAAAGTAATCCAACTTGTTTCTTTTTCTTAATTACTATACAACATAAGAGGTAAACTGCAATCCAAAAAATGGAACTATGATTGACTCAGCTCTAGGTGCCACTCTGACCAAGAAGCAATAATCCTCAAAATACAGGAGACTGCAAATGAATACTAGTAAAACCTACAAGATTGAGTTTATTAGTATCATTGCACAGGAGAGCTCTGTCCAACTACATTGCTCCAGGTCTCAGAACATTCCCCTGTAAAATTTGTGTTTTGGTGGATTACTCTGAGTAATGCCATGATTTTCCATCTTCAATAACTCCCTTTTACATGATTTTACAGTAATTATTCTTTAAAAACTGGTGTTCAGAAGCTTAATATTGTTTTCATAGACTTTCTCAAAATAAGGAAGTGTATGTCACAGACATAGAAAATGTCAAAACAGCACAAAGAAACTGAAATATTCAAGTTTAAATGGAGGGGAGGGAATGAAAGACAATATCAGATTAAATGTTAAGTATGTCACATGCTAAAAAGTCAGTATCTGCAAGTAGTTTTCGGTTTACAGAATATAGGATGCTATAGAAATATTTTTGTTTGTTGGCAGATTGGTAGTTAAATGAAACATATAAATAGACAATTGCAACATCAGTCATCTGTGACTGTCAAATAACTCAGTATTTGTTTTACATTACTGATATTAAAATAAAAAAACCAGCTAAACTACAGTTGCATTATATGTTAAGTATCAAATTATGCAAAATGAATTATCAAAAATACAGCTCAAAGAATGTTCACTACTGATACATAAATAATTGACCTAGAAACAGAAATGTATTACCAGTCACTGAATTTCAATTTATAAAAGTATTGGGGGGGGGAAGGGGAAAAAGGCATGAAAAATATAAGAAATACCTGATCAGGACTTTGAGACAGTGAATTTGGAGTATGTATTTCCTGTTGTTTTTTTTTTGTAATCAATAAATACCTTTCAAGTAATAAGTGTTATCTCAGTCTTTTAGCAGTCTTCTGAGAGTCTTATGCAATTTGTTTGTGCATTGAAACTCTTCCTATTTTTCCTCATTCCTGCTTTTGGTTGATTGTCATGTTTTTTCCTAGTTAATATTTTCAGTGCGTAATAAATTATGTGAGTTAAACAGAAGCTTACTGTTTCTTTTCCTCCTGGCTCCTTTAAAGCTTTCCTATGAAGACAGTTTATCCTTGTGATATTAGTAAATCTTCAGATAAGTCTGAAAACCCCGAGACCCCCCATGGTATTAGTGTACTGATAAATACTTTTGCTACACACATTTTTTACATGGACTTCCCACAGACTTCAGCAGGAGTTAAGGATTCTGATGGAAATGTATTGTTTATTGTAAAACAATCTCTACAGGATCTCTGAAAACAATATAGGTGTAAAATAACATTTTAAATTACTTTTTTCAATCTTTTTTAGCTGTTTATCACCCCCTATTGTGTTTTTCAGTTACGACGCACCTGTCTACCCAAACTTTACATTGAGCTTTTTTGGGAAGGATTCTTCTTTACTTTGTTTATAGAGTACTTAACATACTGAAGTCCATAACTAGTAGTAACACTGCATGAATGGATAATGTATGCACATGCAGGTACACAAGAACTCAAGTAGCTTATACATTAAAATACATACTTATAAATGGATATATGTATGTATAGTGTATGTAACATACACCTTGTAATTATATTGACACAGAGAATGAGAGAAAAAAGAAATTCTGAACATCACTGTAATCCTTGGATCAAAACAGAACTGTAAAGTGCAAATTCTTTCATTATTTTTTCCATGTGTTTGTCAAAACTTATATTATCCTCATATTTATTCAGTAGCCTCACTAAGTTTTTGATCTTTCTTTTTAATCAAAAGAATTAGCAAGTCACTTATAATTTTAGAGTACCAGAGAATTCTAATATCTTCTAAAAAATCAAAAGTGTTCTTTACTATCTTCCACTAAAAAATGGTTAACTGGTTTGGCCTACTATGGACTTTTTAAGTAAAATTTCTTTAACCATAGTTAATTCAGGTAGTGCCAAACAAAAATGAAGCTTCAGTGAGTCAGTCACAGCATAACAATTTCTAAAGTCTTGCTTTCAAGGATGCAAGAAGATGATAATACTAGCAAACGTCTTTTATTAAGTTGTGCTTTCCTCATAGAAAGTGGAGAGCAGATTATGCATATACAAAGTGGAATTAATCTAATTTAGGCATCTGAAAGTTAAGATTTCAGCATAAATTCACCATCAAAGATCCTTCTGTCATGGGAGGAGAGTGGACCTCCAAGCAGGAAGTCATCACAACCTAAACCATCTATGATTTTGGGGTGAATCCTCAAATGAAGCTATTTCTCTATTTCTTTAACTACAAGAGACCTATGTTGCCACCTTCAACTAAATAACTAATTTTGAGGTAGCTAAATACAGGTGAGAGTAATCCAATCAGATTCTGGTTTATAGTCTGAGAGAAATGCAACAAGAATGGTCCAGACAGCAGCAGACTTAATAAAGATAACAGAACATGGGACCTACATATTATGACTTCATAGCTTAGTTTAGATGCTGACTACTCCGGTTGCTGTTCAATTTATTACTGTCATTTATAAGGAAATCACATTAAGTCATTTCAATACTGAGGAAGATGTAATGCAATTTATAACTCCTTGTCTTGAATAAATGTTGGTCATTGGCAGTGTTTCTTTTTTTTATAAGATGTAATACTAAAAGTAGCAATATTTAGCTAAAAAATCTGGTTTTTGTGCCATTTTAATGAAAAGGCAAGCTTCTTACACTTACTGATTCCTTGTCCTTGACACCCTGCAGTTTAATAAAGAAAGCAAAAGAACTGTAATTTTTGATAGCCTATCAATTAATGAGTCTTTAAGAGCTAAGGTCTTTAGCCAGTTTAAATGTTTGACTAACTTGAAAAACAATTTCAGTAACAACTTATTAAAAATTATCTAGGCAACTTCATTTTTTTTTTCAAAAGTTTATTTTATTGCTGTTGCTGTAAACAGGCTTTAAAGTTTATAGTTCTAGCTTGCATTTCATTTCTTTGAATTGATCACTGAAATGTTCTATTTATCCATTATTTTAAAGCCTTGATGATAACGAGAACATGCAGGGTTTTTTTTGGGTTTTTTTTTTGGTAAAGTCACTTGTTGCTCAGGAACAGATGAGAATTTTAGCTTAAGAATGTTCAAAACTACATTTCCAATCTTCTTTGCTTCTTTGTTTTCATTTCGAGTTTCATGCCTTCTACTCTCTGCTTCTCTTCATGACGACCCCAAAAAACTTTGTAATTATGTTATAGACCTCACACAAAGTCTTGATTGTGTCAGCACAAGCTGACTGTTATGAGTCAGATATACACTTCATTAATTTATTATTCAGGCCTAGGGGAAGAAAGGTAATACATTCCAGCAATATACAGACAAAACAAAAACATGTACTTAAGTTGCACAAAGTCAAAATATGAGATAGCTTAAATGCTCGAAACAGCACTTTTGATATTCACTAACATTAAAGGATGTCCACACAAAAACATACATATTAAACACATAATTCTTTACCTTCCTGAAAATTTTAACATTCTTCCTAAATATGCAACATATAGTTTTACAATTAATCGTGCCAATCAAATAAAGGGATCCCCTTACTTTTTAGAATTTAATCTACATGTCTACAAGATACTCAGTTTTCCTTACTAATTCCAGCAAACATTCTGTCGGGACTAGACCACTTACTTATCATATTGATAGCAGATTAATATAGTGCTTCTGACGTACCATTGACATTAAAAAATATTTTGTCTCTGTTGAGAAAAAACAGGTATCACAGAATCACAGAATGTCAGAGATTGGAAGGGACTCTCTCATCACTGTAATTAATCCTTTGTAGACTTTCAGAGAAAAATAAAATGGAATTTCTTTCTCAATAGTCCCATATTTCTTGATGTATTGTCCCCAAGGAATGAATCAAACTCAGTAACTCAAAAACACCTAGACAACGGCTAGTCATTTCACAGCCAAGACATTTTTGTGAACACCTTGCTAGCAGTATTGTTTAATGCTTTACTAATTTTAAATCAGCATGACCAATTGAACCAATTTTATGTTAATGCAACCATTAAAGTTTTAATGCTAGGAAAGGGATTAAAAACTTGAAATTGCATTAATGATACAAAAAAAATATTGTCATTGAGATAATTTATACAGAAAAAAATCTGCAGGTGAAAATAAATGGCACACAAATAAATACATTAATCCTTTGCTTGAAAATGTGCATAATTTATAAATTTGACATCAAAGAGTTTATGGTAGAAAGCCATTTGTGTGAAGTAGTTTACTAATTTTTTCATCAATTTATTGGGGAAATAATATTTTATGATCTTAATTTTCAGAGGTGGAAGAGTTTTTACTTATGTATGAATTAAATTACTGTTAATCAGATGTCATAAAGCTCTATCTATTAGCACAAATGTTTGTGGGTTGGAATATTCTTGTACTTTTTAGCGTAATAGTGTGGCCTTTTTCTCTTTCATCATTGTATTTGCAAGTGGCACATAATCTGTAATTAATTATTCTTTATGTCAGAAAGGTTGTTTCTAGTATTGTGCTAGCAGATGATATAACTAATTTAGCACATTTTAGCGTAGAAAATAAATCAAATTTTGTACTTTTGTGATCTTTTATTCTCTTCATCTATTTTTTTTATTTTTGATGCTGTGCTTGCATAAATACATTTCAGCATACAGAAGACTCAGAAAGCCACATGACACAACTGTCTTTGGCAATGCAAAAAAAAGCAACAGAACAATAACCTATAAACAGCCTCCTATTGACAGCATAAACCCTCTCTGTAGTGCTTTTGAAGATACAGTCTGATTTGCAGTAAATCAGATTATAGCTGTGGTTTATGACTGACTGGCTATTGTGATGGGGTCCTCAGCTGGCCAGAGCTTTTGGGTATGTATGCTGTTGTCATGATTTCCCCAGAATAAAAACAAAGTGTTTCTAAACTTCTAAGAAACAAACCCCTATGTTATGTCAAGATACCACCCAGAACAACTCACTCCTGTGGAGAAACCAAAAGTGGCTAGTGACAGAATGGGGGGGAAAAAAAGGCTTAAAGAGACAACACTCCTGCTGCCTACTTCATCCTTGCAGTGAAGTCCTTGCCTAGAGCTTCAGTGTCTGCCATCTTAGTGCTTTCCTGGAGTGCACTAAGAAATATGAAACTTTCAGGCAGACCCTGGTCAGGTTGTGCTCCCCGTGACTCTCAGCAAGCTTTCCCTTCTTTCTCAAGCTGTACACTCCCAGCTCCTCACCAAGATGCTCTGTGCCTCATCTCCTACCTGCCACACTGCACAGTGGGGACCAACCACCCAGCCAAGCATCCTCAGCTGCTGAGCCACTTGCTCTCTTTTGAAAATGGTGTGACACAATGGCATAAAACAAGAAACACCTCCCACAAAAGCATTTAATAATCTGGCATTTTCAAGGAAATGGTCTTTGAGCATGTTGCTGGGCCGTGCAAATCTGTCACTTCAATTTTGGCAAGTGTATATTTGTGCTATGGTCTTTGTTCTGCACCCATAAAAGTTTCCTTCCTGTGCAAGGCCTCAGAGAACCCATGCCTTGTTTAAGCACTCACTAATAACCTTGTTAACTCTGTGTGTCAGATCCCAGCCACAACTCCCTAGCAAAGAAATTGGACGGCTTTTAATTATATTTACTTTCTGGAAATAAGGAGAATACAATATTACAGAGATACCTACTTGATACAAACAACCCACATTTGTAGCATAGGACACATGCTACATGGGGCTTGCAACAGTGGGGCA
>VZTO01036249.1:0-30248 GCA_013400615.1 Syrrhaptes paradoxus
ATGATTCTATGATTCTAAGAGTTTTCTTTGTATTTGGAAGTTGTAAGTGAAAGCCCCAGGACGTTCTGTCCCGATATACGGAATTGTCCACTATTATCGCAGTTTCTTTCTGAAGCTGGACCAAGGTTTTGACAAAAGGTTTATGTTCTCTGGGTAATTGTAGTAACAAGGCTTGTAGCATAAAAAGCCAGACTTATGAAATAAGATGTTATGTCTTTCGTCAGTAAGTATTGTTAAAAATCTGCTCATTCATAGCACTACTAGGAGAAAACTTGTTCCCTAGACAATTCACATGTATTCAGAGCAACAGGAGGGCTGAAGAGAAACAGAAGCAAAGCCAGTTTGAAGTTCCAAACTGAAAACATTAAATCCTAATTCCTATCATTATACACTTGTCTGCAGAACCAGTGGTAAAACTGAGGTGTGTTATCAGTGAAGATGTACTCTGCAGGACTATGTGCAGCCCTGCCCCAGTGTATCAGGGCACACTAAATAGACAGTACGTTTGGAGAAGGGAAAGGTCAATATCAAAGACCAAAGCGGATCTCTTTCCACAAACCGTAAGCAGGAAACAGTACTTATGGCACATGCATGTAAATAACTGTTGATATTCTAAGATTTCATGGTATTTTGAAAAGACACACTACCAGTCACTGTGCTCCTTGGTTCCTTTCAATCCAATTAAAACAAGCTCAGGAGAGTTTTTGTCTGGCTGCATATAGTTTGTGTCTGAAAGTCTGTTCTTAGTGAAAATGGATCATAAAAGACACAGATTTGTATAGCCAAAGTATGGCTATAATGTTGACTGGGTTCATGTCACAGTTTCAATCAAGTGATAATATGCCCAATTGGAACAGATGTGCTGTCCTGCCCCATGTTTCAAGTGTCAGTGGGCCAGAGGTAGCACATCTGTTTGTTTATCAGACTAAGCACACGCAGTATAGACAGTGCTCACGTACAAAAGCAGCTAACAAAGCTAGGGCAGTGGAAATGCGGTCAGAGCCTTTGTTTCAGAATCATCACAAAGACATTTGAAAGAAAACACATAACCCAATGGTACGAAACCTATTTGATCACACAAAGGATGTATCGCATTTGGCAATGGCCACAAGCCTGTTGCTGCAGCTGAGCGAGTTGAATACTCCTTGCCACTTCGTTCTGTATTTATTGTGTCTTCTACAGTAAAAGAATACCCATGTTGATGGCACCGTGTACAGAGAATAAAGAGGTCTGAAAACTGCAGACCTCCTCTGGTTCTGCTGTAGCTGCAGCCATTCGGCCCTGGAGAGCCAAATGCCCATAGTCATTGGTCATTTGTGATGCAAGTCCTCCCAACTCTTCGGGGTTAGTAACCGACTTAGTCATCTGAAAAAAAAAAACAAAAAAACCACAGGCAAGAGAAGAAGAAAAATGACAGGCATAAGAATAATTTGTTAATACACTCCAGCTTAGAAGCACACTCATTTGTTTGGCCATACTGAGGAAATGGGGTAAACCGCTTGCCATATAAGGGACCTGTCCTCCAGCAAGAATTCCATGAAGAAACTCAAGCAAACATGCTTTATTAGAGTCACAGTAACCAGGCACTCACAGAACATCAGGAGTAATCAAAGAGCAGCAGTTAGAGCTGGTAATTCACTCTTTGACACAGCGGGGCAATGGGCCAGGTACACAGTTACTCGGACTGGGTGAGGAAGTGGGGTTTGTGTGTCGCAGTCACCTTGTTTTGTCAAAGGTGAGCCAGCCTACATCAATCTCAGCTGGTGCAGCACAGGAGCATGAAAACGGAAAAAAATTGAGGACCCGATGTCTAAGATATGGGAAGAGAACGAAGAAAAAATAGGTAGGACCATGCAGAATGCCTTGGTCAAACGTCAGTACAAATAACTGAGTCTCTCTTAGGAAAAGCCTACCTTTTAACAGAGGTATTTCTGTCTCCAGTTTATGCAACCTTTGGGCAAAACTAATTTTAGACAAATTTATGCTGCTTGCCAATAAGCTGCAGTGTCTTAGCAGAATTATCGGCCTGTCTTGACTGTAACAGCCATCAATTTTGTAAAAAATCCTTTCTGTAGCATACATAAATAGTCCTCTTGCCCCTCTTAAAAAGAAACAAGCAATAGAAGCACTCTTCAAAAGGCAAACATTATGGTAAGCATTATGGTAAAATATGAGTTAAGAAAATCTCAATTTAACAAGTGTCCTTTTTTCTTTTGTTAAAGCTAGGTGAATCACAGAAATGCAAGTAAAGAGCAATTTGAGATGCTGATCTGCATTCATTTGCAATTATTATAAGGGTCTGAAAATATTGACATTACTCACAGGCTAAATAAGTGTGAAAGGGTAACCTGAAGTCAGCAATAAGCATTTGGTGGTATTTCAGTAACAATGAAACAGGCTGATGAAAAAGTGCGTAGGTGAAAAGTTTCCTTTTTATTTTTCATAGAAAATAAGCCAAATGAAAAGTTTTTGTGCAGAAGAGCCACAACATAATCCTGCACTCCTCCTGTAAAAGGGCCACCCTTATGATCACATCATTAAGATTCAACAGTGCAGATGACAAAATCATCACTTCCTTTGCTCCATTACTCCTGAAGAGGTAAGGTGATTGGAACTTAGCATTATAAAGAGTTTCACAACACTGTGTAAATCATTCCACATTCCTTATGTACATGGAGAAGTTTCTACTTAGTTCAAACCAAATATCTTACCATTTCCTGTGCTGTTACAGCAATGGCTTTAGAATATTTCACCACAGTGGTCTGATAATCAACAAATGATCCCTTGGGATCTGGAGGTGTACCTTCATCCAGCTGCAAGAAAGAAGGAAAAACACAGCAAATAACGAGGTCATAACCAACAGCATACTTTACACATAATAATGACATTGCATCATATATTCATGTTTATAATCTCTTCTCTCTCAACATATGCAAGTGAAGACTGCACAAGAATGTACTGAGAAGCTGAGAAAAGACTATAGCCCACATTATGAGCATGGAAGATGCAGAGAATTTACAGTGCAGAGTTTTTAAATGCAAGGTCAACTTCTCAAGCAAGGTCAAACCACCTACAGTCCTCGTAATGTAGAAAGGAATGTGCAATGGTTATGTAACAAAATGTTCCTGCAAGATAATGTCAGATTCCTTTATGTAGTAAAGGCTTCGATGCTGCACAGCTTTAACCTAAGATAAGAGTTACTTGGAAGGAATTAATTTACATTTTGCAACTATACATTTTCAGTAGGATACTTTACAAAGAGTAACAGAGCACTTAGGGCTTTGACATCTTCTCTGAAGGTAGGGTTGCTTCAAGGTTGGCCTGCTGATCGTTTACAAGACTAACATGAAAGAGAAGTAGGAAAAGGAGGCAAAAATAAAAGGCCAGTCGACCTAAGATTGCAGTTGAATACCAACATACTACTTGAACAAAGATATCTTTTAGCAATTCTACTGACAAGTAGATTGTTAATATGAGCACTGTTGCCCCCATCAGTTTGATTTCACCATCTGCAAAATCAAGGAATCTTTAGGCTTCCTGTCACGGCATGTCAGTTATCAGCCACCAGCGAAGTGAATCAGCAGCACCTCTTCCAAACCCCTGCAATGTGGATCAGCTTTCAAGTACAAAATGAAAAGGAAGTCTGGATTTCTATGCTCACCTTGCTCATGGCCTCTGCTATTGAGTCTACCATACCTCCAACCATGCCTACTTCACTTGCAGCCTCATTTAAGGTAACCATGATATCATCCACAGCCTCTTGCATCAGTTGAGCAGCTTCAGTGATTGCATCATGAGTATGGGATGCCTGGAAAAAAGAAAATGAGAAAACAGAGATCACCAGAGACCATTCAGTGCACAAATCAACATGCAGAGTGGATGCATAAATAATTAAGATAAGCTAATAGCTCTGAAAATCCCCTTTCAGGTCAAAGATGAGAAGCTAAATCTAAACAGGCAGCACAGGGCGTCTCCCCCAAGCCTCAGGGTCAGGAGCCAGCCACCAGTTAGGGCATGTAGCAAGCAGGTCCTGTGTTTTCCCCCTTGATGTCTGTAGTAGTGGATTGATATTTGCTGTTAGACCCAGCCTTTGCGTCTGTCATGAAGATGGTGTGAGCCAGGCTGGAATCCTGTATATTACCAGTGTTTCCACTGTCCCCTGAGACACGTCAGGAGAGCTGTCAATAGCATTTTCACTACCAATGTATCCTCGCCCCAGCCCACAGGTAGAGCGTGGTTTTTTTGGCCCCATCTCCTGTCTCCCCTTGCCCATTCCCCCTCTCCCCTCATCCTTCTCCCATAATCCCTTAGCTGCACATGGCAACCATACCTTGGGGTTTCCTCCCCCTTCTTTGGCGGCGTATAACATCTGCAAGGCAGATTCTGCTAGTGTCTTGCTCTGGTCCAGTATGGTCATCTGTTGCTGATGGTCTAGAGTTTTGGATGCCACGCCAACTGCGGCTAAAACCAATGGTTCAAAGTAACTTGCCAGCTGTGTTACCTAAGAAAGCCATAAGAACCACAGAAAGCCATTAACCCTGTTTCTCAGGTGCAACTGAGAGGAACCACACTCCCTGATTACCACTGGGCCATGGGTTAGCTTAAGTACCACACCGTCCTAGTGCTTCTGCCCTGTACAGTGTTGAATTTGTATTATACACCTGGGTTTTTTTCCCCCCTCACCTTCAAACTTCTTGATAAAGCCAGGTGTGTCCTCCCTCAGACACATGGTCCCCTGAAGTCAGATGAAATAATTTTCAAAACTGCCATGGGAGCCACACACTACGCAGGATCATCCATGACAAATGTCTCCTCCATGCAAGGGAGGAACTTCTCAGCCTTCATTGTGGACAACAGATAACAAATGGGACCACACTGGATTTGGGCTGCTCTGTTCACCTCAGGGACTCCTTGCACTCGCAGCCTTCGCTTCCTAGTCTCTCAAACCATCTTCATCAGATTCCAGTACAGAACTGGACGGTTCTCTGCTGTGTAAGACACCAGAGTGGGCACAAATGCCAACATTACCACTGGACACGGTTCATCACTCCTGATGCATGAACACTTCCGCAAGGCAGCCAGGTGGCCCAATGCCCTGGAATGTTTCATTTTTGGACTGAGATCTAATAAGCATGAGTTCTACCATACTTACACTCCACATAACAGTGGGGACATGTTTATACAATGCTTACAAATAGAATGCAAGATTGTTATAAGCCTTTCTTCCCCTCCAATCCCTAAAAATTTGCAGCAGGGGCTGAAAATCAAGGTAGTTCAAAACCAGTAATTTTTTCCCAGTAAAGCTAACACTCCCTCTAAAATCCGTGGAGACATAGGGCCTTGCACAGAAGGCAGAAAGTAAGAGGCACCACACTTCTCCTTTGAAACTACAGTCTAAACGTCCCTCTCCTCCAACTACAGGAGCTGCTTCAGGAGATGGGCCTCCATCAGGAAAGGGAACCACTGTGTGTATTCCACACTTCTCCCCTCTCTTTGTCATGAGCTGGCCAAGAAATGCGGTAGCATGCAAAGACTTTAGATCTGACAAACCTTTGCCACACTTCATCAACTGGCAAAATTCTGCTATGCAGGCATATTCTATAACTCTGTGACCTGCCAATCAAGCCTGGAACGTGATGGGCCCCAGGTCTAGTGGAGGGTGTCCCTGCCCATGGCAGGGGGGTTGGAACTTGATGATCTTTCCAACCCAAAACATTCTATGATTCTATGACAGTACCTTATGCCCAAGCTGAGCTGCCTCTCCCCGAGCTGCAGTAGCTATGGGATCAATGAGGTGGCCAATTTCCTGGACAACCGATGTCAGCTGCTCCTGTAGAGCCTAATAAGAAGAGGAATTGTCAATTACTGTCAAAGCTGTTCTTTTATCAAGTTGTACCACACCATAACCATCACTCTCAGAACACTGATGAAATGACCCACTACAGTAGGATGCAGAAATCCACAGTCAGCTTTCTTTATGTACTTGCTCATTTCTTTTCCTTTACTGTGTTTCAACACCAAGAACCCTGAAATAGGCCTACTCCTCTTTAGATTTATATGGCAGGTCTGAGGAAAGAGGGGGGAAGATATCTCCCTCCTGATAGTGGCAAACTCAGGAGTCGGTGTCCTTTCTCATTGCAGTGTGACAAATCCGCCCACACCCAAACAGTTCTTGCCCTGGGAAAGACTTAGTATCTCTGCACCGATCAGAGAAACCAGCAGGAGCTCCAATTTCAATATGAAGAAACATTCTTCAAAGCAGACAATATGGTGCAAGAGCACAAAGCTCTGCTCTAGATTTTGAAGTTATCAGGAGAAATTCACCTATAAGGAAAGACAAAGGAAAAATATGACATCTCTGAGGAACAGAGATGTGGACTGATCTCCTGAACACCACCTGCAGGACAGGAGCATAAGAAAAGCATATTCCTGGGCTTGTCGAGACATACATACTGACTTTGCATTCAGATGGGGAGAATATATCTTGGACATCGCTGGGACTTAGCTCACTCTAATGAAAGGCAAGAGAAAATAAATACTATTTTTGCACTTCATTACATTCCTGCACTGTTTTATAAATAACTGCCATTTTCAGTAATGTTTATTTCAGTTTGACATGGTGCCCAAGATGACTGAAATTTTTAAGTAGAAAATAATTATATCTATAACATATTTCCTGTAATAATTTATTTTGTATAGCTTCATTTAGTCTGAGATGTTTCTAGTATGCAGTGTTACAGCCCAAAGAAACCACTGTAATACACAAAGAGACACAATTTCAGGAAGCAATAGTACAAAAAGACACTAAATACCAAACCGATTATCTGATCATGAGTTGCTGACTTTTTGTAGGCTGTCTGACATGATGGCCTGTCCTCAACTAGATAAATGCTGAAACAGCACAGGATTGGTCTACATTACCATGGGGTCCTGTGTGGGGAGAAGGAAGCTTCTTTTATGTGAGCATATCAACATCAACTCCAGATTTCACTTATTTAATGACAAAGTAGGCACTAAGAAAAATGGCATAGACACTTCGATCACTGGACTTCTAGTAACAGATTAGTTTCAGAAACGTGCCAACTTCCACATGGCAAGGCACCAGAGAAACAGCAACTATCAGTTGGTCATGTCAGCACAGGATGTCAGAATAACATGCAGGTGGTGGTTAAGAATAACTACTTTGAACCCTACTTCTGCTTGGTGATTCTGGCATCTTCCCAGCAGTGATATGCTTTGGACAGCATGCAATTTTTGTGTAGAAAGATTCCAGTAAGAATAATTCTCCCCTCCCTGGCAGACTGTGCAGAGTGTTCAACTCCAAAGCTTCAAACGGAAAGAAAAGCCAAGAAGGCTGAGCGAGGCTGCTCAGCACGGCTGTTTGTTCCTGTGCTATCTCCCTTACCTCAACTGAGATGTCATCCCTGGTGGCCAGACTCTGACTGACAGCTGCAAGGGAGGCCTGCTCAATGTCTCTGATGCATCTATTGATCCCATCAATGGAGAAATCACATTCTCGCTGGCCTGGGGCCTTGTCCCTGAAAGACAGAACTAGTGAGCTGAGCACAGTGAGAAGGAGGCAGGCTCTTTCAAGAATGCACACAAGCATACTTGATTACCTGACAAAACACAGCACGTGGGAGGAAAGCAACAAGGACAAAAGCTAGCTGGGGTCCGCCTAGGGGATTTTGATGTACGTACAGAGTACTCTGTGCACTCTCATACACGCACACATATCGCTCCTCTCTTAATCATTAGGTAAAAGAAAAACTGGTTGCCTCAGAAGAAAAGGGCAAATTCCACCTCCTTGGGATGGCCAGAATGGCCCAATAATGAAGGTCAACACGAAAACACAACAGACACCAGGAAAAAATATTCATGTTTCTGTACAGTGCAACTGACTGTCTCAAAACACAATTCCTGAGGTATTAGGTATTACATTCAGACCAACGTATTTTTTAACAAAGGTTAGTTTCTATGTACTTTGTCCTGACACACAGTTTGCTATTTTGGTACCATTATTATCAAAAATCAATGAAACTGTAAGAACTCCTTACTTCACAGTTTTAATGCCATTTTGAGTTTTAGAACTACACTTTAAAATTTTCAGTAAGAAAGGGATAGACAGGTTTAGTTCAAAAAATAAAGAATATTCGCTTCTGGCTACAGCATTCTTGCACTAAACCGAGAACACTACAGTAATGAATAGATAGCAAAGGTACTTTATATATTGTCTGATTCACCTTAAAAAATTTTGCCATTTTCCACATACTGTATGTTGATACGTGATCAGGATGGAGGTAATATTAGCTATGGTTTCTTTTATTTTACAGCATTCTCTACTACATTTACCTTGAACTGAATTGGAGGTGGAACCAGGGAAGGAGAACAGAACACAAAGAACAACTCTATGCTGCAGAGGGCTGCAGTCATCAGTTAGGATTAAACATTCAGCATAACTGGGGAGGTATTGTGCATCACAGAATAAATAATTTCCAGTAGTGAAAAACACCACAGTGCTAACGGCCATATGGTATTATTCTTTATGGACTTATTACAGCTTAAGGACAGACAGAAAAAAGTTGCTACAAAAGACACACCTGATAGAGGTGATAAGACTCTTGATAGAATCTGAGACGGTATGGGAATGCCCAGCTAGTACAGACCACGTAGGAGGGTCTTTTGGATTGATAGCCAGAGAACGAGCAGTTTTGATCAACAAAGATGAGCTCTCCAACATTGTTTTAGCAGAAACTAGAATTGGTTCCTGCGCTCGCGATCCCTGCAGTCAGAGAGGTACAAGGACACAAAGAACATTTAAATAATTAGTTCATCCACACCTTCTGCTCATAAAAATCTGTTTAATTAACAGCATCTAAATGGCATTATCATTTCTTGTATCATACTATTATAGTCACAGACAGTCAACATGGAAACAGTACTAAAATCATCGCAGTCCGACTGCTTTCTCTGTAACATACTTCAGAAACACTTTCCAAGTTTAGAAAGGCACCATCCAGCTGAGAAACACAAGAAAATTATGACAGTCGTGTATTCATAGACTACAGAGCCATAACTGAAAATAAACTTTGTTTCGACTACAACACTCCAAGTGGGTCATCATCTCCCTGTCTATTTTATCACCAGCAATCTGGGAAACCCAGGGACACCAGGCCTGGAGAACAGGCTTGGATTTCAGTTACAGCCCCACAACTTTAAAATTGCAACCGTAACTGTAACATCTGGTATCGCCAGCTGGAAGAGGCTGCCAAAAGCAGGAAGGAGCAGTTGGAGAGTCGGTAACGATACAGGATCTCTACTTTGCAGCTTTTATGAAGCTTGAAGGATTTATTTTATTATCTCACCTCCCTGCCCCTGAAAAAAGCTTTTATTAGTTACTTTAAATACTATTCTGTTGTAGCTACAAGGGTTGAGGATGTTGAACTCAGGAAAAAATACAGAAGGCCCACACAAAGTTATTCTTCCCAGAAAACCTGCTTCTTGTCATCACGATCACATCATTTGTGGAAGGGAAAAACCCCAGCGATGTCCCTTCAATCCTTTTCAGAACTAATTAGGTTCCATTTGTTAAAGCTGATCTTGAGGGAAAAATGGATATTTATTACTTTATCACACAGAAGAATCCAGCTAACAAGACTTGCGAGTCACCTGCACTGTATCACTTTACTAACATGAGACTGCCAGCGCTTACTGTGCCTAACGAGTTTTATCCTACTGGTACAAAACTGAATGTCACAGGCTAAGCAAAAAACAGCAGAATGCCCTGTGAACACAGTGACACTTCAGGGTCAGGTCTTTACACTCACTTCGTGTCTCCTGACACATGATTAATTCAACATTTTCAACTTTTTGAGGGTGGAAGTGCAACATCCTGCCTTACCTCAGTGCTGATCTGTGCTGGTATGCTGACAAATTCTGGATTCGAAGCAAACGCTGTCAGATTTTCCACTGCCTCTATCAAAGGTGCAGTAGCAATTCTGCACTTGTTGCGGTTCTCTTCAGAGAAATCACCATCCAGGGCCTGGAAAATAAATAATGATGGTTGGAAGGATGATTGTTTAATTCTTCATAGTTTTAAACTGTTGCGTGCTTACAACATGTGAAAGTTCCCCCACAAACAAGGCTGATGCAAAGAATGTGATCCTTTAAGTGAGTGTTTCTTTACTTAGTTGGCTATTGACCCTAAACTGAAAACTACTCTTTGCTTCACAGAACTGAATGAAGGTTTCCCGTCATTGCACTCTGATGACACTCATCAACAGCATCTCAACCCCTCTTGCTCTAAAGAGTGGAAGTGGCTAACAAGGTGGTTCTTTCCTACAGACAGATTTTAAAAAAATAAATAAATTAAGCAAACCAATAATTTATTGCTTTCATTTTTACATGAGCCAACTGATCTCTTTCATAATCTCATAGGAAAGATTTCAACATGAAGGACCTTCTGTGTAATGTAACAGAACCTTCCAGTCCTAAGAGCATAATTATTTTAAAAGACTTTCAGTAGCAGATCGGTAATGGCTTCCAGAAGGGTTTTAGAATCATGACTCCTCTACAGCTTAACAAGTATTATTTCTGCTTGCATGAGGAAAAGCTGCCTCCTGACAAATTGCAGGCAGGTATGTGGTACTTAACAGATTATTAGTAACAGGAGAATTAAACAGCAGCAACATAAACAGCTTGTTTGATTCCCAGCAATATTTCTTTATTTTTATCTTATAAATCTGGTAAAGCTGTCAGAAATACCTCCACAAACCTCCAAATATTGAGCAATGTAACACCATTAAAAAACTTCACATTCAGTTTGCAAATTATTCTGATGGTGCAAGACCTTTAAACACAAACACAGAGGTGTCCCATACTGCGTGGGCCAGCTGCCCCTCCTCACACTAGCATTGCCCAATTCTTCCATCTCAACTACAGCACAGTTATACCACTGAACATGTTTTCCAAGTTAGGTCTTCAAAAGGGTAATTAATGATTTCTTAAACCATACATGTCACAGAAGGTAAAAAGATATTTCTAACTGTTCTAATCTCAACAGAAAAAAAAGAGAAACAAAAACACAAAGGGAGAAGGAAGCACAATTAAGCAGCATTTGTACCTTGATAGTTTTAACCAGGTTAGCAGTGCTGTTTGCAACTTCCTTAGCAGACTGCACAAAATGTCTCTTGGCAACAGGATTTGCTGTCTTTGACGAAGCAATGCGACAAGCATTGCACAAAGCAGAAGTATGTTTGGCCACAATTGTGGCAGCTGATAATACCTGTAAAACAGACAGCACAAAACAAGCAGATGTCAAAGGAGCATGACAGTTACTATACTCTAGCTCTGCAAAGTCACAGTTCAAAGCCATGCAACAGTTTCAAAACAAAACTCTTTGTACAATTGTACAAATACAGCGAAGTTACGTGTCCCAACACTGACATCTCACTGCAAGCCTCTGGAATCACCTGGGATGGGCTGCTTGCTGGATCTACCAAATTCTGGCAAGCCATCTGGATTGCTTGATTGGCTCTGGCAAATTGAATTGGGTCAACAAGACCCTGCTGACCAGCTTGACTGTTTGGATCTGAGATGCCAACCAGGTAAGCAGCCTAGAAATGAAGAAAGGAAGAAAACAATCCTAAGAAACAATGCTTAATCTGTCTTGGCTCTTTGATAAGCTTGTCATATGTCATAGCACATGGTGGTCAGAGATTATCCAGAAATCATACTGTGAAGTACTATTACCATTTTGTTTAGTAATAAATCTCCAGGATCCTCTGAAACCAAGAAACTTACACTTGTGAAATTGATTTATTCAAAGCAAAACTCTCCACTATTTAAGCAGCTGATATCCCTAGAAAACCACAGCAAATGCACTACTGCTGAGTGTAGAACCCATCAAGTCTGCAGTTGTTGGTCTCACTACACCTCAAGATGTCTGATGGCCAAACCTACTTTCTTTCTCAATTAAATAAAAGTTTCATGCCTCTCAACAAGGTGGAATTGGCTGAACTGTCAGAACTGTATCTGAAGATTTCTTGATCCATTTCCACTACAGATACAATTATCTGTCACCTTGATATGCCCGTAAGGCAACCCAGGGTTAGATGTGGAGGAGATTAAGTCTGTAATGAGACATTCCATATTTGGGGAAATCAAGAAGCGGTTTCCCGATGCAGAGCATGATCCCCCACAGCCAAATCCCTCACTGCAGAGGCTGTATCAGCTCTCGAGAGTTCAAGTCACACAGTTATCAGATCAGTGAAACCCCAGTGAGCAGTTCCAGCCTCTAATTTGTTGTAGTAGCTTAAGAATGTCAGTTATTCCAAAAGTATCAGCTGAAAGAGGTTGATTATTATTTAAAATGTCTGAAATTAGTAGTGCTCCTTATGAATTTTTACAAACTAAACCAAACTTGATTAACTTATTTGAACTGTGGTTGGGTTTTGTGTGCTTCTATATGATGTAATAGATCAGAGCTTGAGTTGCAAACATTAATTCCATATGCCACTGCTTTGATATTTGCTTTCTCCTCAGAAAAGTTTCCCTCTTGATGTCATTTCCTTTCTTTAGAAAATATGCATGTTACTGCACTCTGCTGCTTCTGCAACGCACAGTAGAGTACGCACAATTTATGTGGCTCTACACAGAGCACGCCGTGCAGAACAAGGTCATCATTTGTTTGGCCACAAGGAAGTGAATTTCAGATTTACACACCCACAACATGAGCTTTCTAAAAAAAAATAAAAATATATACTTGCTTTACAGACTTCAGTAGCTTACCTGAGCTGCTGCCTCTGTGAGGCCACAAAGAGCCTTGGATGCAACTCCAACACATTCTCCAAAGACCAAAAGATCCCCAGTTTTTGCATTCTGGGAAATGCCTGCCATTGATTCTCCAAGAACCTCAGAAATGAAAAAAAACAAAGTTACCTTTCCAATATGCTTCTTTACCACTCAAAGGCAAATGATTTCTGGCCTTGAGCCAGTTCTGGCCCACAAACCTCTTTGTCTTGGCTTCCAGAAATTTTAGCTAGTTACTGACTTCACTGAATCAGGCACATTCCTCTGTGTGGCATAAGTGATAAGGCATGCTGAACAACACTGGATTGACAGTGCCAGATATAAAAACCATTAGAGTGTGCAAAACTACAAGGATACAGAATTAACCCTCATTATTTTTTGCTGTCATTCACTAGTTATCATGGCTAGCCTGACGCTAGGTGCATTTCACGGATTGCAGAACATGACCACCACTCCCACAGTCAACACATCCAGGATCTTCTTTGCCCCTAGAACTCACTGAAATGCAGTGGAATTGCATCCAGCCTGCTGGAACCATCTGAATGTCAGAATACACATTAATTCCCACAGTGTCTCCCACTGAATTCAGATTATTTTATTTTAAAATTCAAAATAAGATCTGGCTGCAGTAGAGCATTAGATATAAGATGACATGCACATCCATTAAGCACCTTGCTTTTCTTTTAGAGAAGGAAGGATCTGAGACAATTCCAATACATCAAGTAATAACACCACCAAAAGCAAAGCTTCAAAGAAAGATGTATAACACGGCATGTTGACAAATACCTTAAGAGATTTCAGAGATTTTCTAATGTGCTGGAATATCTGGACTGCTCAGACACTTCTCTAAGCTGTTTTGCACAGAACGATACAATGATATTTCATTGCCAAGCCTCGCATTTATGCTTTGGGCCATTCTAACATAGCTGCAGTCAAAGCATATCATGAAAGTATGACATGCTGTCTAATACACGAGAGGATGGGAGAGAGGAGGAAACTTGAACAGCATTGCACACCAGTCACTTCATTAAAAATTTCTTAGCAGGGCAATATACCTTCTAAGTGACCAAAAACTGAAATTACCTATAAGAGATCTAGCTCAGGCTGAGTTTTATCAAGGAATGCGGCATACATTTTAGCTATAAACACTGTGCTGTGTTTCTAACATGTTTGATATACATGTGGAAACTTCCAATAATCAGAACACACTTTACACTTGGCACAGAAATGGGAAAAGAAAATTACCTTTGAGTTTTCCATTACGCCCTCAATACAATCAAAATATGAGAGATCGCTCACAGGTTCATTGGGGTTATCCAGCATTCCCTTAACTGTCTGAAATAATAAAAGATACTCTGATTATTGACAAAACCAGAAATACTGAGCTGAGAAGAACACAGACCATCACAACTATCCTGCTTATACCAGTGTAATCTTACAACTTTGTCTCTGGCAAGCAAACAAAACTACACTCACTGAGGGCTCACATACAGATGAGCGTGCCACACATTAAATTTCACCCTACAATCCCTAAACCATGGTAACTACACATTTGTGCACTGTAAATCTGCTGGACATACAGGCTAATGTGGTTTATCTTGTGGTTGTGATGGTCAGTTACCCATGCCCAGCTGATACTAGGTAATCTGCTTTTCTGTCAGTTGTCACCAGCCTAATATATGTTTTCAGTACTATTTTAAATTTCATAAATGGAATTACGAGTGTCAGAAAAAACAGCTACCATTTGTTGAGTGCTGTCTGGAGACACAACGAGCTACCAAACCATGTGCAAGTCAACCACATGCCTGCCTCTTACTACTGCCAACAGATTCCACCAAAATAGCTCCCTCTGCCAGAAAGCTACACATACGAGTTGGATTTAATTTATTTTTCTGGGGGGATTCTGATTCCTGGAAATAACAACGTGAAAGTCAGTCACATATTAATTGAAAAGAATCAATGCATTTAGATAACAAAACTTGTAAAAAGGTGTAAAATGCAGCAGACTAAATCTCTTATATTAAAAAAAAATGTGCAATATGACTTCTTCCAAGTTTTGAGGAACACTATTTTCTGACAAATACCAGGTAGAAAAGACTTTTAATCTTTCAAATGACAGTAAAGTGCATAAGTATAGAAGATACTAACATCTGTATCTGATGTTTGCCTTTCACTTGCAAGGAAGTCTAGGCATGATTTTAAACCCCTAGACTTTTCTTATAACTAAACTCCTAACATTAATATACACCTACAATATTTGTAACAGCTCAGCCATTACTTTTTTTAAAGCTATAGTCCAACTTAAAGCCTTACAGCAATCCAAATGTGAGAACAAGGTGATGGGAGGAAGAAGTCGTATCTAGAAAACAGTTTCCAGTTACCTCTTGTCTCTTAGTTCTCACAGACATCGCAACAATTCTTCATTGTTGTGCTCTGTCTTTAAATAACATCTTCTAAAGCAAACAGTGTTCCTGCAGTACTTGCAGGACTATGGAGATAGAAGCCCTCACAACATAAGGAAATAGAACAGTAAATCATGAGCCAGCACAACTTCCCACTGACAATTGCTATTACTATAACACTTTGGTTAATCCTTTCACCTGAAATTCTGGGCAAGTTTAGCTATCTCACTGGAGATCATACAGTAAAGTCCTCTCTGAACACAGTTTTCCAGAGTCTCCAGGGAAGACTACAGAGCATACTGACAGGCTATCAAATCCAAGCTGAGACACACTTTTTCTACAGAAACAGAACTTTTTAGTACTTTTAAGAAGCTTTAGGGAGACTACCAATTCATTCATGGAAGGGGTAGGAGCTTAATCATTGTAAAAAAAGAAACTGAAAGTTAAGACTACTAAGAAAGCCTTCTCCAAAATTTGACAGGTTCCTCGGGCTACTTTGATGACAATCTTTAGTCTGGTTTCAGGACTGGGTAGTTTTGCCTCAGTTTCCCTCGTCTAAGAAATTAATCTAATTGCATACAACCAGGCTTTTCTCACTAACTGTCCCTCTCAGGGAAGTGCTTCTTCAAGTTCAAGATACCACAGATCTTCCTTCTGCCTTTTCCAGGCTCTCCTCACAATCCATGCAAGCCATGCTACTGGTACAGATTTCTCTGCAATGGCTTCTTCAGGCTGTTCTGCCCTACATTTCTCCCCTAAGCTTTCAGCTTTCTGTGGCTCGTTTGCTGGGAATTCTGACCTTTCACAACCCTGCTGTTTTGCATCTCTCTCCCCATTCTCTTTCAGGAAGTCCCGAGAAACGGTGCTTCATTCCCCCTGCTTGCTCCACCCCTACATTCTGCGGTGATTTCAGGCTGTCGTTACATTACGGTCCATGGGCTGATGACTGGAGACTTGCATATTACAAAAGCTCACAATATCCTCAAAAGCATTGCAATGACCTTTTTATCCTTTCGATACCAAGGAATAGAAATAAAAACTTGAAAGTGTTTTATATTCTCTACACAGGCCAGTCATCACTTGGTGTTCTGACCTGGACAGCAAACATTTAGTTAAAAGATTACACGTCCTACTATTGTAAGCAGCTGTCTCTCTGATCAGTGCACAGCCTTAAAATTAAGTCTTTCAACCAACCCCGCTGCCCACTATCTAGCCAGCCAAACATTTCACTCATAAACTTGAACACACCTTGCAAAAACCTGTACTGACACATGTCGTATTGGCTTCGTTGGGACAAAGCAGACACAAGGCGTCAAAAATCTACGCTAACAAATGGCAGGGAGCAACAGGGCAAAAGGCGGTACACGTAATCCTAAATTGGGATGTCAGTAATAACATTCTATAAGCAGAAAAATCAAGATACTGCAGCTCACTCCAGTGCAGGGAATGTCCATCTCATCATGATTCTTCCTTAATTCACAGTAAGTATAAATAATAAGGACTAAACTGTACCTTTTGAGGGGCAGGGAAGAGGAGAATGGGGACAGGGCAGCAAATTTCATTCTGGCCCAAACTACAAGACATTCACAGAGGTTCACACTGTATGCAACTAAAACCCCTGCCACAGATACCAATTGAGAAGACAGGACAGCGACAGGAGCTGACTGGGCAAAGCAAATGAAAGAAACAAACTTTTGGGGCCCATTTTATTTAATACAATAAGATCTTTTGAAATGTAGTAATACCTCCAGTTCTCTGAGTGCATTGTCACATTCCTTCTGCCCAGGAGCTTGTTGGGTGCACAGCGTGATGAGCTGGTTTATACTCTCAGTCACAGCTCTAGGGAGAGTAGAAGGAAAACAGGTACATTTTAAAGTTAAACTATTCCTCTTATTAAAACCTTTATTTCGTTAACTGTACACTG
Source organism: Syrrhaptes paradoxus (assembly GCA_013400615.1). Classification (NCBI taxonomy): domain Eukaryota; kingdom Metazoa; phylum Chordata; class Aves; order Pterocliformes; family Pteroclidae; genus Syrrhaptes; species Syrrhaptes paradoxus. Next base: position 17,137 of record VZTO01036249.1, read on the forward strand.
CACAAAAATTTAAAACTTCAACGTTCTACTACATTTTTTCTTTTCAGTGTTTGGGGATTAACTGTATGTTAGACAGTTCATCTAGAGTCCTCTTCTTTAACAAGCTTCATAGGAGCAAAAACATTCTCACTAAAGCATTTGAGAGTGATCCACACCTGAAAATCTATCCCTGCAGTGTGAACAACTGAGAAGTTACTCCAGAAGAAACAGAAGCTTCATCTCACAGCAACAAGTATATTGGGTGTCTGTGGGAAACTTTTGGCTGCTGGGGTGAGCTCTCTGAGAGGAGGCCAGGGGCTGTCCTCTGCTGGGTACAGCTGGTTCCAGAGAGCTCCAGCAGACCCACCACAGGACACAGCTGAGCCCAGCTGCCAAGCTGGTGGCACCTCTGGAAAGTATTGCTAAGAAAGAGAAAAACACCACATGGCAACTGGTCAAGGTCAACCCACAACACTAGCACAGTGAACTAACTTAGTTGCTTAAAAGGCATTTCAGCACTTCTCCAGGTCTGATACTAACAGAATCATTTCTCAGCTAGCACCCCAGAAGTCTTAAAAGACACAGAAACAAGTAGTATGTAACAAAATATTTGAATGTAAAGTTCATTATACACCCTTGGCTAGAAAAGCCTTGTGTCTTGTCTGACACACTGTATTACTCACAGATAATCTTGCTCTGGATTTCTACAGTCTGTTATCAAGTTGTTTTTTTTCTCTTTACCTAATCATTGATACTCTGAGTCAACATGCATCGGCTCCCTTAGGTTTAAATCCACAGAGAGCAAGATATTCTGCAGTACGTTTCTATGGGAGTTCACAGTTCTGCTGTTCTTGAACAGGCTGAATCTGACATAGTCACTATTTCTGGTTTCAGTGAGTGCTCTGATATTAAGCAAAATTCATTATAACTACATTAATTTTAGACTAATGGCTAAACACCCAGGAAAGTAGCTTCTAGAAGAGGAGGCTTTGCAGGAAGAGGTAGAATTCTGCCGTTCATTGTTATTAATAAAAGATAATTTTCTATAGCTAGGCGTGTTGTTACCAATTTGCAAAAACTTAGCTTGTGTTGACATTATAGTGGAATGCAAGATTTTTCTCTTGCTTCTTGTGGCAAATTAGAAAATTTGTGAAATTGGAGTGCATGGAGAACCTGCTTTCCTCTGGTCTTGAAAACTCTGCATGGCGCTTGGATTATTTCCCCTTTAAGAAAACTGGCACTTGATAACATGATTGGTAACATCAATAACATGACTACCCAGATGGATGGTACCATACTGCTAGGAAAGGAAACAGGATGTGCTTATTACATACACAAGGCTTTATGTTTAATTCCAGGACAAAAAGAATTGAAACCAATAGACATATTTGTCTCACTGAGACTCCTACCCTTTTCAGTAGCTTTCGTGTCCTTGTGGAGCCATTTTTCCGGACCTCCTCTGCCTTTTAGGACTGTAACATATACACCTGGTGCTCTGTCTGGCATACTTCATTATACACTGCTATATATTCGTATAGTCTGTTAGCAAGTTTGTTTTGTTTTTTTTTTTTAACTAATCATTTATATTCTCCAAGTCAATATGTGTATGAAAAAATATTTTTCAATTATCTATCTCTGAAAAACAACACGCATGGCTTCACTCACATAACATCAATAGAAATTATGGATTCTCAGCCTCCCAAACATAAGTGATTTCTATGCATCAGAAAAATGTCATTACATACAGGCATATGAACAGAAGGAAAAAAATGAAAGGTTCTATTCACTCCCAGAGAAACTTCACACAAAAATATCTTATAATCTGTTGATTTTTATCTAAGAGAGAGAATGCACATTGACTTAGAGAAGATCAGTGATTAAAGAAAAAACACCCCAGCTTGGTAACAGATTAGAATTGTCAGCTTTGTAGAAGATGCAATATGGTCTCATGAATATCATTACTACACACCAGGGAGTATATTGTGGGTGTACCCTGGAATACACCCAATGCGCTAGCATTACTTTTAAAACTATTTGGAGGCAGTAGAATCGCAAAGGTGGCCCCTCAAACACCAACCCCAGAGTGAAAGAGGACTGCTAGGACTCTAAAAGCCACATTTGTTTTCATCAAATACAGCAGATAAATACTTGGATCATGCAGGGAACTTGGCCACTGTTGCAGTTCTATGAGACTGCCAGAGGAAGTCCAGAAAAATGCCTCCACAAGGAGGCCAAAGCTATAGAAAAAGTTGGAGTGTCTATTATAGCTGGAACAAAAGGGGAGGAAAGGAAAGAAAATACAAGAAGATTAATCACAGTACCATAGAACGTATGAATAAAATGAGGAGATAAGCCATTTTACGAACAGGAAGCAAAGCTGTGCCTCTTTTTTTCATTTCCATGAGAAAAGAGAAAGTAAAAATACCTGACCCCGACCATATCATAGCAGGGAAAGAGAACAAAGCTCTAACAAGCTTGTCACAAGCAGCCACAGAGGATTTAAGAAGGGAAATACGGTGTCGGTGTCTTTTTAGCATCTTGCACACAAGCTGAGAACTGATACAGTATTTACTTTTCATGGTTATCTGATGCCTATGTAAAGCCATATGTATGCAGACACACATACACATGCTAACAGCAAGGCAAAACAGAACATTTAAAGGCTCTGCATGGCTTGTCTCCCTTTTTAAATTACATGCTTCTACACAGGGAGTACCAGCCTGACAGAAACTAACAGCTCACAGGGCTTCACTGGGGACACTGACTTCCTCTATGCTCCAAACAGAAGTGCTCTACACCTAAAGCAGAAACCTGCAGCACTCTGATGTTGGGGCAATAACAACAGCACATGCAGCTCCTTCATATTAAAGCAAAGTGCCTTTGGTTGACTACAATTTTCCTAGAATGTATTTATTTCCAGAGAGATGAGACGGATGTCAGAATATTATTTTTTTTTTAAACAAATATGACAAAGGAAAGTAGCATAGCTTATTTAAGAAGTCCTTTATTAAAAGAAGTGGATTTATTTTTTTTAAACAAAGTTATTACTATTGGGGGTGATTCCAAGGTCCAGGACAAATATTCTCAGCACAGAAGTAACAGTCTTAACTTACTTCCTCCCTAGGCTAATCTTTGTGGTTGTAAACATTTTGGAAGACAACATTATTAGTCACATCCCACGTAATCTCAGATGTTCACCTGATTGACATTTCTAGGTGTGATGTCTATCTGTCCTTCAACAGTTCCCTTCCAGTTTGATATTTGAACATTTCATTTACAAACTCAGATAACTGAATAAAAAGTTAATTTCAAAAAAAAAAAATGCGAGAGGGATTTGACAAAGTGAAGGAGAGGCGATTATCTAGTCAAAGACTGAAATGCGGTGTTATTTTTCACATAAACACCGAGCACCTTGACTAAGATACAGGGTCCACAAGATGAAATCTAGGGCATGGTTGTCAAAATCCTTAAAGTAAGGGTATCTTCCACCAAATAAACAGAGCGCCTAAATATTTCAAGCGTTCTTTGTCATACACACATACACAGTCTGTGATAGGTAGCCACAATGTGATTTTTAAGCACATTCTATGGAAGAACATTATTAATTTTCTTTTCTTTGTTAGGGATTGAGAGGCTTACTGTTAGCTACTGCCTTGTCAGAACACATGGTAAAACACACTAGTCCCTTTCAAAATCCAGGCCAACTCTTCAACTGCTGGTTCTTATTTCCACCAAGAGTAACAAGTTATGCCAGTTAAGGAACTACTCCAAAATAAGGAGTTTTCCTCTGGCCTACTTTCATTTAAAAAGAACTGCAGGTTCCAACCACTCTTTAGAACTGTTAATGGCAGAAGAATATATAAACACATTATAAATATCACAGAGAAAAGCAAATATCTTAGGAAAGTCTAAAGCAAGCATCCTTACCTTGCTGCTGCTGCTAACAGGTTCTTAGCATTAGGAGCTCCAGGATCAACAGACAGAGACTTGGCAGCTAGTAACAGCTTGCTGGAAGCCATAGAGATGCTCTTGAGGTTACCTATTACTTGAATCTGGTCCTCTTTAGTCTGCAAAGCCACAGCAGCATAACACTAAGTGCAGAGTTTGCAATAAAGAGAGTGTGCTGAAACCACATTTGGAAACCCAGTTTGGAAACCACTGACATGCAGGGGGCCACCGTCAGCAGGAGGACATGGACCGATGCATCTGTTCACCCGGACAGGTGCCTCTAGCTTCACTTACATAACAGAAAAAGTAACCCATATAACAAATAGCTTGATTTGTAACAATGGCAGCATTCACAAACAAGCAACGGATAAACTTTAGTACTTGTTGAACAATGCTTTTGTTGTCAAGACTCCCATGTGTCTCTGCCTGGCACAACTGATCCACATTATTCAGTCAGTGTACACTGTCTGTATTCTAACATCCTCTTGTGTAGCCTGCACACTCTCTAGCATCTAACTGGGATTACTCACACAGAAAGATCAAGATCTCTCCAGAAAGTCCCCTCTCCCAGGAAAATACATTTCTATAAGCCTGCTTTGGTAAACATTCTGACTTGTCTGTTTCTATTACTTATTTTAAGCCATTGCTTGAAAAGGAAAGTGCTGCATTATCACAGTAAATAGCTGTGCCCAGATTCTTCTGTCAAAGATCAGTAGAAGTGAATCTGTTTTTTCTAACAGTCTCTTCAGGGTTTTATGTAAAGAGGTTGCATATTACTCAGCTGATGTGAATGGCTTTTACTCTGTGTTTGCATTCTGCTTCCTCCCTGCCCACCTCTCTCCCCCGCCATTTTGCCGGGCATTCAAAATGCCTGGTATTGCTTCTGTTCAGGCCACAGACAGAAAGCATTCTCTTCTGAAAGATCAGCCATTAATAACTAAGACGGTTATCCCTCCCTGTGTCAGCAGGATAAGCAAATCAGGAAGGGCCACAAGGTCATCAGCAGCTGGAATTCTCTTTTCAAGTAGCTATTTGCCTTATAATTTCTACCTTTGCCTTCATTGAATTGCCTCAAACAAAACATTTTAAAAGTCAGTGAGGCCCACAGCTAAAAAGATAGCCAGGTACCTAACTCCAGTTTTGATGGAGAATAATAAGCAGTCATTGTCTGATCTTTCTACTCAGCTCTATCTACAAAGCACCTGCTCTATGGAGACACTTCATCAATGAATTTAAAGGACTGGCACACTCAAGACTTTGTGGCTAGTTTTCTTTCAGCAATCACTTCTTAAGTTTGCAAGTTCCTCCTACTAACTAGAACCAAACAGTCTGCAGATTCTTTTTTCTGCAAGTTCTTCTAGCTCTCCTGGTACACGACCCTTTTTTATATGCTGACATTTGTTAAACTAAATCATCTCTAAATGACCAATTAGTTTAATTCAGTACACCTAAACCCAGCAAGATAAAATGAAGGAGATATCTCCAGCTTCTAATGAATACCTAAACTCCTAGGAATAAGCTAGGTAATACGGAACAACATTCCTGATTGTTACCAAGTTCATCAGAATAGAACTCTGCCAGATTTTAAATCACTGAAGTGGTTTAAACTACTGAAGTCCAAGTGCTTGCTGTCAGATCCATGACATTGTAGCCAGCCCTCTCCAAATGCTGGCTCCACTCTGTAGCAGGTCCACACAAGCATGCACCACAGACCAGTATCAAGTCTGGATTTTAACTGCATCTCTTCCTCCCTCTATTTAAAGCATTCAAAAATTAGCAAAGGTGCTAAATTTTGAACAGTGTTCACATAAATTATGCTTCCTGATAGTTCTACCAAAAGAAAATCAACCCTTTCAACACACTTTGAGAGGTTCAGAACACCTTTGTACCTTCAGTTCTACAACTCAAATTAGTTAACAGCCCAAACTAGGCAGGAGTATGGAGTCATTTCTGACTGGGCACAGGAACAAATACCAGTATGCTGCATAAATTGCAAATGCTGAGTTGACTTCCCTCTGGACAACCAGTTATAGATCACTGCCTCATAACAAACATCACCTGTCATATTTGGATAGGCTCACACTAGCATACTGTGCTAGCAGATAACCAAGACACTGCACTGCAAGATAACTGTGTCCAAGATAACTCTTAGTCCCAATTAGCAAGATTAAAAAACAAAACAAAACACACTTACTTGTGCTTGGCCAGCCATTTCAATACCAGCATCAAGAAATTCATCAAAATCTTCGCTGAATTTTCCAGAGGCTGCAGCCAGTTCACCGCTTTGGCCCCGTGTAGCGTGGACGACTTCTCCTGCTGACTGATTGAGGTCTGCTGCTGCCTGGTTCAGTTCACTCTGGGCTTCTTGAAATGACTTGGAACTTGGAGGTAGCTGTAGGAGACCAAGTGCCGTATTAATAAAATTGATGTTTGTCACGTCACACTAGCCCTTCACTACTGGAAAGTTCAACACGTTTCAAGAACACTAAAAGCAAAAGAGCCGTGACCTTCACATACACGCTAAAACTGAGTACTGCAACTGGACTGCTAGTGACTCAGTCCTGAATGCAGACTGGTCCAACTATGGGACAGCTATCAACCAGAAACCAATACAACCACCTCAGTCCCACTGTTTCTTTCAAGGGATACAGATGACGGCAGCTATTTTATGGTTCAACTATGAAATCTGAAGTGATGAATTCGATGGCAAATGTTGGAGAATTTTGGTCTCCAAGTCATCACACACTTCCACAAACAACCTTTCCAGAACGCCGCACAAGTACTGGCAGCTCTTCACAAAGAGTCTAAACTGACCCAGTTTTACCCAAAAGGCATTGCAAACATATAAAAATACAATTCTTCCTTCATTTACAGGCTAGCACGATCACTGGTAGGTACAAAAAAAAAGCTGTTCAAATCATAAAACCTTTCAGCAAATTACCAGTGGACAAAGGTTTTTTTTTGACAGGGATGCAGTTAAACAGAAATGTAACAATTCTCCCCGCACAAAGTGACTGCAGATGCTCCAAACATTTTTTTGACCAACCACAGTGCTCCTTAAACTGAACTGATCACTTCTAGGCAAGAGATGGATTATAATTTTCAAATTTTCATATTCTTCAAATAATTAACTCACAGTTGGCATTCTCAAAAAAACAAACTAGTGGTGATCTATGACAACAACTTTAATACTGGCTTCATAAGCCACACACACATTCTACCTTTCCCATAAACTAGAAGAGCAGTATTTCAGACAAAGCAGCAGTTACTTAAAGTTGCACAAACTTAAACACAACTTATATGAAATATAGTTGGGGCACATTTACTAGATAAAAATTTGTCACACAGGGAACCTATATCTGCTTTTCAGTTCTCCAAAACTTATTTCTGTGTTGAAACACATCTCACCGAATCCACAAGGAGCTTCTTGCTAGATTCCCCAATACTCTTCAAGGCCACATCTACATCCTTTTGTCCAGGCAGACAATTCACGCAGTTATTCAAGGAGTGAGACACTGCTTTTGCCACCTACAACACACAGGTAAACACATCTACACCAAGAAAAGCTTAAGGGGTCATTTATCTAACAGGAGGCATGTTCTACAGCCAGCACTTCCCACTTTGCAACTCTAGCAAAGATCCTTTTTGAGGCTTGCGACTTTCTTGGTTTGCTCACCTGTAGTCTAGCAGTAATTATTTACACTCACCCATTTGACAGGATAATGTTGGCAGGGCAGCTCCACAACTGCTCCTGGCACCTGGGATAAAGGCTGCAGCACTGCAGACAAGGGAATGCCCCTGCAGTTAACCATATACTAGTCACAGAAATCCTTTGCGTGCCATTTTTTTTCAGACAAAGTCCTGATTAAAACAAATGTCTCCTCATAAGAAATTATTTAAAATACAGGCCAATTATGGAGCTTTTTGGACCAGTAAAAAAGAACCTGTTACTCCTTAAAGTATTCAAAAGCAGTTGTGACATGTGTAGAAAACACACATACACTTTTTGAATATACCGTGAATACAGATCCTTCATTTAATAAAGATCAGTTTAACAGCTGTTTCATTTTTGCAGTCAAGCAGCCTACTCAAATATGTTGTGGGTAAAAACACTTCAGGGCATCTTTGCATAAGTTTATTTTTCTAAAAGATGACTAAAATATCATACTTCACACCATCTGCATTGTTTAACATAAGGATGATGTTACTATCCAAGAGCTGCTGGAAGGATGAGAAAGCTGACTTTCCTTGCAGCCTTATTTTCTGTTGTTTTCTCACTATTTAATGCTGGGAGTTTGATAATTCACGCAGCTGCTCAAGTCACAACTTACCTGGGCTAATCTCTGCTGCCTGTCTGCATCCCCTGGTGCAGCCAGGGCCTGCTTCGCCTCCTGAATAAGCATAGCAGAGCCTTCCATGACATCTCTTGCTGAATCCAACATTGCATGTGCTGACACAGGGTCGGTAGTAGATGCTGCAACCCCTCGTGCTGCCTGAGCCAAAGTCTTCAAAGCCTGAGCAGTTTCTCTGGCAGCAACTCCTACGATCGGATTTCACCAAGGATTCTATTAGTATCCTTAAAGATGATCCTTGTATTTTACGACAGGTGAAATTGCAAGTAATGTTCTCATTGCAAAATAACACCGCAAATGCAGTTGAAAAGAAAATCTTTAAATATGAACACATTTGAAATACACGTCATCATTTGCCTAGAGAAATGCCTGTAGGGGGGCCTCAAAATAAATATTATACCCCAAAGACCACATCCTGGGCACAGCTCTACACCAGTGACTAAATCTTCATGAAGCACTGAAAAAAACCCAACATCTAAACCTGGAAATGAGGAAAGACTCATATTCCAAGCTATGGGGGAAAGCGATTGTCTGCAAGAATAGCGTACATGACTTTAGAGACACAGTACCTCTGCTGCTTCTGCAAATGCAGCTTTGGACTTTTTAGAGAATAAGCACAGCGTTAGCTTAAGTTCAAGCAATTAAAAAAACCACGAGAGATCATTAGGGATGATACAATCTAACATCACTGTGGGAACAAGCACATGAAAATAACTGAATGCAGTCACAGAGAGGATGTCATGAAATTAGTTTCTGTGGTCTGTCTGGCCAACATCGCAAGACATTCATCATCTCTAGCACTAAGGCATACAACTGTATGAGTAATGGTCCCATTCTTCTATTTTTGAAATTTAGTTTTATCCTCTACAATGACTTTCAGTACAAAGTGAAAAGAAACTTATGTGGCAGCTGCAGACAACAGGAAATTATTAAATAGTGAACATAAACTGTAAAGATTTTTTTATCACAGAGAAACAGCAGAACATCATAATGCAAACACTCAGTACTTGCTTGGGCACACAACAGTTTTTCATAAGAAGACAGTATAATAAAAGCTAGAAAATAGTTACGTGAGCTTTGAAAAGGAACTCATTGTTTTGTAGGATTTCCCAACCAAACAGCTCTTACAGCTTAACATTAAGAGAGCTACTGGATTCAATTATTTTATATCAGCTGCAAGTATCTGTATTCCTTTGCCAGATACCCAGTGCTAACTTCTGCATAACTCTGATAGAAATGCGAGCCATTTAATGCAATTACACACACCTCAAATGAAAGCAACTGTAAGTTATGTAGCCCTGATGCAATTATATCCAATGAAGTGGTAACTGCCATAATGCATTTTATCAGTAAGATTTAAAAAAAATCCTACTGTAGTATTTGCACCAACAGCTTTCATTTCTTACAGAAATTCGGAGACAGAACATTTTACCATCTAAGAATAAGCTTTTTTTCCCCCTGCAAGGACTGTTTTCCTTATCAAGGTGTTTTTGATTTCTAAAAGTACAGGTACAAAAACAAATTGCAGAATCTGTGTGCCTACATTCCCTGTTGGCTTTAACTCAAGCCATACAAATGTGATCAATGAGTCAGAGACTAGCTGCATTATGCACGTAAACTGGTAACATCTAGTACAAGATGCAGTTTTAAACATCACCAAGCTATCCCAAGTATGTTTGGATCCTGTGCTTCAAAAAATATCCAAAGACCCTTTTAACCTTCTGAAAGGACATAGCAACATTTCCAGTGGCACTGACCTTTAGACTGCACTTCATTTTAGTTCTGTCCTTCAGAGTTTCAGTGGCACATATTTACAAAAACAACAGATGTCTCAATCTATTCTGATTATATACAGACACACAGCAGATTGCAACAGGACTCTTCTGTGAAGCACATTATTTACACTAGCCATTCCTAGTAACTTGCCACAGTTCACTATCAGCACAAAAAAAAAGTGAGCATTTCCCTGATTTAAGTAGTTAGTGACGCAAAAACCAAAAAAATCAAGTATTTTATGGAAAGCAGAGGTTTCGCTAAGACATTACAAAAAAACCCACTACCTGTGTAGTGCTCGTTGCCTTGAGCAGCACAAGTTAACAACTGGGCCATTGATGAACCAACCGCTTTAGATGTACTTCCCAGGTCCTGAGCACATTTCTCAAGCTGTGAAAAATGGTAAAAGGACAAAATTCTTTAAGTTCAACTAAAACATACTTGTTTTTAAAACAGTGTTAAAAACTTCCTCATTCCACAAAAACCAAGATTCTACCTCAGCTACTGAACATACACATAGTTTCTCTGAAATCTGTTTAGCATGTTTTCCCTGTCCAGGGTGAAATAAATTAACATATTAGATAACATGAACAACTCTTTCACAGTTAGCAATGGAAATCAATACCTCCATTGGAAAAGAAGGGGGGGTTTGCAAAACAAAACATTTAACTTTCTAAGCCTACCAGGACTAGTAGCCTTAGAATTATTGAATTCTCATCTTTGTCACTACAAAAAAGAAATTCTTTTTGACAAGAAAAGACTGAAACATTGCTGCTACTAAATTGTAATTTGTACAATACAGAAGGAGGCCCTACAGTCCGATGAGTAATTCTGCTACAGGACATGCTTCTGATATCGTAGGAATATATACTCTTTTTAAGAGAATTAGCGTAAAATCTTATCAGTGTCATAATTATCCAAAGCATCATGACTTGTTTTGCCTAATACTTAAAATTTTTAACGGCTAACTTTGTTTGTTTGTTTTTAAATGAACATCCCTCCTCAATTACAGTTTCTCCTGGGAGAGGTTTTAACTGTCCATCCATAGCTGCCATCTTCGCATCTTGCAGTTCATTTTTGAGTGTCTGTACTGTATTCAAAGCAGAATCGATTTCCATTGGGCCACATGCTTCATGAGCCTATTCAGAAATCAAATCAATATCATTGTTAGCAGCTGTAAGCCACTATCAGCAATAGTTAAGGCTTCAGATATAATCTCCCCCTCTCAAATTACTGCTCTAATGACTTTAGAGGCCACTGTGGGCACTTTAAGTGTTACACATCATGGATTCCAAACTCCTACATGATATTCTTAGCTTGTGAATAGAATAACACACAAGAGCCACCATGGGAATGAGATATACTTCACCTCTGTACACATACCTTTACACTAGGCAGTTGAGTTACTGAGAAAATAACTGCTGCAGTCTGGACTTCACCTTTGACAAACAGCCTAACTAGACATCATGACTACAGTCACACTGAACCCTCTGATGCGGCAGCTCACAATCATCAGGACCTGAGCTGGAAACCATTAGCTCAGAAGTAGCCACCTATATGCTACAATCTGGGTTTTGGGCCTCAGTGTACACATGCAAAAAAGAGCAGACTTTCCACTGATACTTTTTTTTTTTTTTAAAGCCCATATATAGTTTAGAAATCTGTGTGAGAAACACAGAGCTTCTGCTTCCCTGAATTTTAGAGATGATAGCTCCAGTTCACAATCACAGCATTCACCACAGCAGTGCCATATCTAGGCTCTCCCTGGCTTGGCAGATGCATGAGATACGCTCCCCTTTCCCTGCTCTCCCTCAGGTGTTACCAGCGGCTCAAAGCTTTGATGTGCTGCACTATGTATACCCTCCTCCTGTCTTTCTGGTATGGAAAGGGTAGCACAAGCTTCTCAGTTTTCTTGGCACTTCTCCCTCCCCTTTCTATCGTGACACAGAAGCCACCTGGGAGTCCGAGCAAACTGTGCACAAAAAGCAACACTAAGAAGTGAACACTGCCTGGGTACGATCCATTCCCTTGGGGGAGACACAGTGGGCCAAACAGGAGTGAGCCTGTGACCACCATCCAAGACACCTTGCTTTAGCTGGTTAAAACTAGTATTTACCCACCTTCTGGGAGGCAGTTCGTAGCTCAGCTAGGCTGGTAGCAAGATTCTTTGCACACTGACTGAGCTGCATTGCTGCTGCTTGATCAGTCACAGTGGGGACTGCAGCTTTAGCAGATGCCACCATTTTACTTCCAGGCTGTTTGAAGAAGAGCAGTGAACACAATTGGTTTTACTAGCTCACTTGATTTAAAGAAAGCAATAATAATAACAACAACAACAACCTGCTTCCTCCATTCACACACTCATGAGGTTTCTAGGTCTTCTGTAGTGACCATTTAATGCACTTCCCTGCTCCTTAACTATACACCTTCTAGATCCCAGCCTTTTACTCACATGCTGCAGCCAGACTCATTTGTGCTTCACTAGTACAATGACTTCACTGGTCTCAAGGTCTGCCTGACGCCTTTGAGTATTCACGTAGACTACTTAAAAATGTTTAAATGTGCAGTTTTGCCATTCACCATCCATGTGGTATGAGCAAGTCCAGGTGACACAGAGGGCCAATCTGTCTCCATGTTTCTAAATTTTAAAGTCTGCCAAAATTCTACAAATGGAAAATTGTAATTCAAGCAATGACTCTTCACAGGGTTTGCTGCTAATACAATTAAAATACTTTGCTAATTCTCACCAGCACCATGGTACACACATTCAGCCAGAAAGGAGATGGATCATTTTAATGACTCCAGACAGAATCATATAGCAGAACACTCAAACAGAGTGAGAGCACTGTTTGTGATACCTCCACCTACATGGGGCCGTAAAAGGACCTGCTAACAGCAGCCAATGAAAAGGTTCATTTCGATTCCACATTTAAGGCAGGACTAACTGGTACTAAGCAATGATCATGTCATTACATGGAGAACTGGCTTCTTCTGTTTGTTTCTTGTAATGTCAACAATAAACCAAATAGTTTGTTATCAATGCTCAATATATATTTTTTT
>VZTO01036343.1:0-14502 GCA_013400615.1 Syrrhaptes paradoxus
ATTCTGTGATTCTGTGATGGGTCTGCAGTGGTCTACTGGTTGCAGCAGGCACTTACAAGCGCTTCAACACCCAAGCCCTAAATGGCATCTGCTGGTGGCTCTCATATCCATACTCCAAAAAGTGCTTCTGTACTACAGGGACAGTACTACCAGTAGGAGGACTGCTAAAAATTACCAGCAATATGTTGATATCTTCTCCCCTGCAAAATCCTGAAATTAATTAAGCAGATTATTTTTTTCAGGATTTTTCATTTGTCTTCTGGAGACCCTGCATCAAATTTTCTTATTTTTCTTCTCAAACAGGAAGGCTAGACCTCTAAAAGAAACACAAGAAATTATTTGATCTAGTGCTTCTAGCCATTGTTTAGTAACTCAAGAAATGTAAGCCTTGATGATACCAAGCTTGGCTAAGAATTCCTCACTCATAATGGATACCAATGACTGAAAGCAACCCTATATCCTAGGAACTTACTAAAGTATGAGTTTCCTAAATTCCAGTTGTTTATTTCATGTTTAAGTGAGTTACTTCTTAAGAAGTTTGCAATTCGGGAAAATTTCAGAGAGAAATATTATTAGGCAAGGAAAAAGGACTGAGTTACATTAGTACAATTATGTATCAAAAATCTTGGTTGAGGCAAAGTCAAAGATGCTTATTGAATGCTCTTGCTTTTTATCCACTAGTAGCTCAAATCAATTGTATCCACTCTTTAAGGCACATATTTATTTAAACTGTAGTTCTGAAGGTATTCATTTTTACATACCAGATGGGCAGCATTAACAAAATTAGCCTCCCTTTCCACTTTAAAGCAAGATAGTTCCTACACATGCATGATACTTTCTCTCACTAAATTGAACCTTTTCCTCTTCTTCATGTACACCCATTGTTTTGAAACTCAAGAGCAGTATTTTATGGTTTTGGTCTAAAGATGAAAAACATGTTTAACACCACAAAAAGCTCTAACTGCTAAGATAATGATAGAAGAGCAATTAATCTTCTCACTTTCAGTTTAGAACATGACTGGTAGTAGACAATTAATGCAATAGCTGGCTCACTGCTGGCAGCACTCCAAGATGCAAAAGCTGTGGCTAATTTGTATGACAGCAAGCGTCTGCTAAGCAACTCACTTTTGGCTAAGCCTGGTTTCCCATATTTCACAGTACAAAGCTGCATAAAATAGTCCACAGCCATGAAATAATAAATAAGCCAGTTTGCACTCCAGTCCTTTCTAGTCTGGCAGTTGCTAGAAGATAGCTGCTCCACAAACACAAACCACTAACCAGCAGGAGCTAAGCTGCGTCTTTATCCACAGCAAAAATAATCAAAACCTTTCACATCCATCTATTATTTCAGAGGTAGCCAGGAGGCAGCCTGAACTGACTCGTGACCAGGTGGGCTCAACACGGACCAGCCCTGCTCCCCAACCAGATGCAAAAAAGAGATCTCTTGAACCAGAATGCCACCAGCAACAACCTTAGTCACTGATAACTAGTAGCAAAACAAAGAGCAATCCAGCATCTGGCCCTGGCAAGGGGAGTTCAGCCAGATATTGACAGCCCCTTAGTATCAGTTCCTGCAGCTTGTTGTCTACCCTAAATGAGCGGGGCTCTTTCAGCCCTTCCAGCATGTTTAGCAGACAGCTCTGTGCTGGTCAGTACAGGGTTTGCGTGCCCTGTCATCATAAAATTCATCTCTGAAGCTTGAGGTCATCATTCAGCTTGGGTAAATACAATAACACTGGAATTTAAGATGATAAAAATATATGTCAAGGGAAGGGCCTTCTGGTTGTGGATTTTTCTTCCACACCTACTTTGACAGCAAGTAAACTGTGGTCATTTTGAACACAAAACAGTTTTCCAAGCAAAATAGATCAATAACATGTAAGCATGACCTTATTTTCCACACACATAAACAAAAGCTATCTTTCCATTGGACTATTTCTAACCTTGTTCATCGGTTGTCTTTAGCATTTTGACAAGTATTTCTCCCATCTAGTTTTCAAAGTGTGGATGAAACATTAGCTAACTAATTATTGGGGTAGATAGGAGGTCTTATCTCCCTTTTACAGGTAGAAAACCAGAAATCAAGTTGGCATCCAGCACCTCAACCTGCATGACGTCCTGGGGTGCCATTCAGCATACAAAACAAGAGAAGGGAACAAAAGGTGTTTTCAAAGCCCGTGCGAGAATCACAGAATCACAAAATTGTTGAAAGGCATCTCTGGAAGTCATCTCATCCAACCTCCCTGCTCAAGAGGCTGCCCGGGACCATGTCCAGATGGCTTGTGAATATCTCCAAGGAGAGAGACTCCACCACCTCTCTGGGCAACCTGTGCCAGTGCCAGTGCTCAGTCACTCTCACAGTAAAAAAGTGTCCTTACATTGCCTTTTTTCCTGACACCAGGCCCCCCACCAGGCCCTGCCTCCATCTGCTCTGCACGTTCCTTTCAGTTATTTTTATACATTGGGAAGTTTTCCTTGAGCCTTCCCTTCTCAAGGCTGAACACTCCCAGATCTCTCAGCCGTCCCTCACAGAAGAGATGCTCCAGTCCCTTCATTGGCTTCATGGCCCTTTGTTGGACTCTCTCCAGTACGTCCACATCTCGCTTGCACTGAAGAGCCCAGAACTATAGGCAGCACTCCAGGTGTGGCCTCACCAGTGCTGAGCAGAAAAGAAGGATCACTTCCCTTGACCTGCTGGCAACACTCCTCCTAATGAGGCCCAGGACACCATTGGCCTTCTTTGCCACAAGTGCACATTGTTGGCTCACGTTCAGCTTTGTGTTCACCAGGATGCCCCCAGGTCCTTTTTTGCCAAGCTGTTTTCCAGCTTGTCAGCCCCAGCACATACCAGTGCAGGGGGTTGTTCCTCCCCAGGCGCGGAATTTTGAGCAATGCTTTGTTGAACTGCATGAGGAATTACATACTACAGTCTGAGGGAAGAAAACAAGAGCTGGGGAGCAAAACAAATCAGAAAAGGGGAAAGAGGAGGAAAACAGGAAGAGACAAAGACTGAGCAGTTTTCTTCTTACTGAGCCAGACAGCCTTGAAATAAACATGCTTGAACTCATCACAGCTCAGATCCAACTACCAGAAGTGCCAGTTCACTCTGAAGCTGTCTGGCATCTCCCAGGAGCTGAGCACAGAGTGTGAGAGGAGGTTGCTTTGCCATCTCCATCCCACACAGGGTCAGTACAGCACTCTATACCTGAGCACACAGGATCCTTCTCGAAGACTAGTGTGACAACACTGGTAAGCACAAAGCATGCACAGCTGGTGAGACTGGGTAATTGCAAGTACTGAGATTTTAATGGCTAAGAACAGCAGAGAAAAAATTAGTGTAGTATCAAAGCACATCTTTTTAATCTTACCCACATTTCAGTGCTGCCCTCTCACCCCCTCAAAAGCCACCTTGAGCACAGGAAGAATGCTGAACGCAGCCTTTGTCCTTTGCATTAGACAAGGATATACGCTCAGCTTGCTTTATGTTCCACAAACACAAGTTACACAAAGTCAAACCACTACCACATTTCCTGCCTCTCCTTGATAAATACCCTGGTATACACCAATCTTCCCCAGCCCCTCCAGCCTAGACTTCGCCTGTGTCTCCAGCTCACTGAACATGGCATTAAAGCACTTCATAACCAATTTGCTCCAACGTTTCGCTTTTTTCTTTGACTGGAGAAGAATAACAAAAAGCAAATGAAACACCCTCCAAGCTCTAAACCTGCAAACAAAATAGAAAAAAAAAATGAAGCAGTGTAGATTCAACAGAAAATAATTCAAGTAACACTCCTCTGAGCCACCCCTTCTACTCACCCCACTCCACACTCTGACTCTTCTTACCCACACCTCAATGCACATTGTGAATGAAGGGCAAGAGTTATTTCAGTAGAAGGTTTGACTTAACTTTGTGTTACTGGACAAAAGAACTCATTTAAAGATCCTTCAGGAGAACGAGGAAGGTTACAAAATTATAACCTGTTCTGCCTCCTCTCATTCTTTGCTGTACAAGGAAAACCGAAGGAGGAGAGATGCATTACAGACGAACATGCAGACAAGGAAACTCAGCACAGATTAAATAAGTGTCACAGAGAACGGGAAAAGCCAGAGCAGCAGAGCAGGCTTTCACAGAGGGCTGGATTCAGCCTCCGTTTGGAGGGAAGCTCTCAAGGGGCAGAGCAGCTTTGCCTCAGTCACCGGATGCTTCACGAAGGGTGCAGCCCGAGCCCTGGCTCTGCAGGGTATGGGCAGCTGCAGTGCCAGGGATGGCAGCAAGGGGAAAGCTGCATCCTCCTTGCAGTCATCCTCCTGGGCGCCCAGGGAGGATCAGGGGGGAGGCAAAACAAGAGCCAAAATCAGTGAGCAGGGGAGCAGCTCATTGCCCTGCTCAAGAGACGCTTCTGCTCCAACAGGCCTGAGCCGCTCCAAAGTTCAGGCTCCGTTATGCTTATTAAGTGGGCTTTGAAAATAAAAACCAGTCTATCTGACGGCAAGAAATCACGTAGCATACAAAGACGGGATTTTGGAAAGACAGAGAAGAAACAGGAAGCGATTTTAAAGTTGTTCTAGCCGTCCCAGGCTCTTCGTGCCTTCAGCGCCAGGATGCGACTCACCTCCTCTCGTCAGTAACCGGAGCCCCGTCCCGGTAGCGGGGCACGCCTGCGCAGGCCGGGGCCGGGCAAGGGAGACGCCCGCAGCCGGAGGAGAGCGCCAGCGGAGGAGCGGGCCGGCGGGAGGCCGTTTCCCGGGCGGGCGGTTCCCCCTAGCGGCCTACGGAGGGCCGCGTCCCGCTCGGCCACCTCCGCTGGGCCACAGCCCCGCGGGTCCCTCAGGGCAGCTGCCCCACCGTGCCCCGGAGGGTCGGAGCGCTCCCCACGGGCAGCCAGGGGCCGCCCCCAACTTCCCCCACCGGGGGGGGGGCTTCCCCCCACAGGCTTGGCCGCCTGCCCGGCCTGGCTTAGGCAGCTTCCCTCCTGCACCCCCTCCTGCATGCCCACAGGGTCAGCTCCATGGGAGGCGTGGGCCCATCTGGGTGAAGAAGCCCACCGTGTTGTCCCCCAGTATCGCACACGGTGCTGTCCCGTGCCAGACGGTCATCTGGCACAGCTCTGCAGGCATCCCCCATGTCCACGGGGGTGTGGGTGCACCCTTGGGCGGGGTTAGCGCCAGGCAGCACAAAAGGGCCTGACAAGTTGGGAAACCATCAGCATAGGATCCCTCTCATTTCCAACGAGGTTCTTGGACCCCATAAGTCTACCTGGACTCCCCTCTTCATTAGGGCTTGATTGTTAATGACCGATGTCTAGTAATTTAAAGACGTACTGCAACTAGGTACACACTGACATGTGCACATGAAGAAGGGTTTCAGCTGAAGGTCAATTAACACAACACATGCAGCAGCATAAGGATAACCCAAGAGGAGCCACCAAACACGCAGCAGGTTGAAGGCTGGGTAGGTGGGAGAAGGGAGCAGAGCTGTGATACAGCTTTCCTCTGGGTTAGAGCTCACTTCTGCAGCATGAGGCTCCCAGGACAACCAGCCACCAGCAGCAAAGGAGGTTTCCTAGGAAGGAGAAGGGGACATGACATTTGCTCCCTCTCATAGCTGCTTCAAGATTGAGGTAGTTTATGCCTCCGTAACGTTTTGTTAGCTGAATGAGACTGTAGGGCGTTTCAATTAAAGTTGACAAGTCTCGAGAGTTCAGCAAGGTTTGTGAGACCTCCCAAGCAAAGGTCAGGAAGGACTGTCATTTCAAATAGAGTGCAGAAACATCTATCCAGTTTGAAAATGTACAAATTGGAAAAAAACTTACAAGTCACCAGACATCAGCTCTCATTATAACATCTAATAGTACAGGCCTCAGCAGCAGGTTAAAATTTTCTAAGACAGTTTCAAGAGAAGCTGTTGCTTTTGTGGTATGATACTGGTTTTATTTCAGGATTAAATTCTAAGGAGTCATGAGCAATACCAAGCATACAGGAAACAGCAACTCGCCTCTCCATTTAAAGTAATGATGTTGATTATAATAACTATTTTTGATTCGAACTTGTTTTATGGTTACCAGACTAGACATTTCATTCACAGTTGCTCTTCACCACCTTTTGCTATTGCACAGTACTGCGTAAAGTGGACAAAACTTCCTCATTTTCAAAAGCTGTAACCCCTCTCTTACTGCATTGTTGTAGGGGGCAAAGCAAGGCACAGGGGAGTGTAGAATTGTGCTCTGAAACTATAGATGGGAATGACTGAAATCTCATTCTAGAAAAAAAAAATTATTCACAGCAGTGAATATACGATTACAGCCAAGGAGGTATATTCCATCAATAAATATTGTCTAACTGCCTGAAACTCAGACAGCAAGATGCTCATGACATAGTTTTCGGCTTTTTATACTGGTCTCAACAGAGAGGGAGGCAGATGGAGAAGGATGGAAATAAAGAGAAGAAAAGCATTAAAATACAGTAACAATATAGAGGCAAGAAGGAGGAAGTGCTGAAATTAATAGATGTCTTTTCTATGTTCCTGTCACAAGATCACACTAGGGAAAGAGAGAGAAAAATGGACTGAAAAGTTTCCCATGTGACAAAGCCATGTACTTTCAAGAAATCCTGGTTGAGGGTCCCAGCCAGCTTTGAAAAAAAGAGGATTGTAACAACCAAAAGAATAATCTTTGGGAGCATCTGAGGTGTGATTTGGATGTAATATCAATCTAAATGGCAGGTACTGAGTAGGGAAGCTTTAAAGTCTCAACTGAGACTGGAAAAAGTAAAAAAACAAACACATATAGGCCACACAAATATGTGTACACAAACATAGAGCAGAAATGTCACAAACAATCCTTTCCAGAGTTAGAAACTACCAAATATAAGGGATACGTGATCTTTTCTGAGCAAGAGGAGAACTCAGGAGCTGAAAGGACTGTTCTTAATTCCCCTGGCATTTTTCATTCTAAGGAGTTTTCTCTGTTGCTTTGCCTAATCATTGATTTATACCCAAGTGCTTCAGCTGGACCCTGTCAGCTGTCCAATTCCATCCCTGTTACTGGGAAGGTGAATGTAGAACTGTTTATGAAATTCACTTGCAGCTTGAATTATTTTTTTTCTTAGATATAGGCAGCACAGGAGCCACTTGAGCTGCTTTGTGAAGTGGAAAGGAAAATGATGAAACATTTTCTGACTCCTGTGCTTCTGTCCACATCTCCCTTTTTTCTGTCCCATATGCTGTCTTTCACTGTCACACAGACAAAAATTAACTGGGCCTGAAATTTTTTTTCCTTTTCCAAGTTTTGTTGAGTTCTAAGGGGGAGAAAAAAAATCGAATCAAAGATTACTCCGAATCTTTCATAAGGAATGTGAGGCCAGTTAGAGTTATCTATGCTGCATTTCCAATAAATACACAGTGGCAGTATGATCCCATCTCATTCCCTTCTGCTGTGGGATATATTGCTGTAAAGGAAGTAGAACTCAGGTAATTACAAATATTTAGACATCTTAAAGACATGCTAGTTTTAAACAGTGGAGAGCTCAAATTTTCAGGTTGTTTAGGAAGCTGTACAAACAATAACTTTACATTCAGCATGGTCATAAGGCGGTGCAAACCACATCCTCCTATTCAGGAGCCCAGGAGAGTGTGGGGAGGATTTTTTGCCGGATAGTACTCTTCACAATAATTAACATTTGTTTGATGCAGAAATAACACAGGGACTCTCTACCTGCAGCATTTCACCATAAAAAAAACATATCAAATATGAAGCAAACTTCCCTTGTTACCCTATGCCACCGTATTTCTTTCTGTCACTACGTGGTACACCCAGCCAAACATTCTAGCACGGGAGGGCTCTGTGCTCAAATGTATCTCCCAGAATTTCATTGCTGAAATGGGCAAGAAGTTCAAACAATACCACCAGCATTGCAGGAGATCAGAAATATAAAATTAGCTATCTTTTCTACATTACAGAAGATATGTGTCAAAGGCCCTAATGTAAAATGAAGCAAGTTAATGATCTAAGACAGGCAGGGACAGCAGCTTCCCCAGGCCCTGGAAAAGGAAATTAAGACTGATTGTGAGCCAGACTGCTGAATGTGGCTTGAAGCATAACCAAAAGGAGTGAAATCCACAGCCCAGCACCTTGCCAACAGGTCTCTGTTTAACTGAGCTGGTGTCCCCTCTGCCTGCAGCTGCAGAAGAACAAAGCAGGGACATGCTGGCTCTTAGGTCCCCAGGGCTGAGGTTACTGCAGGGAAAGGCCAGCCCACACACATGGCCAAGGAAGCTGCCAGGCCTGCATCCATATAGTACCTCCACTTAAATACAAGCATGGAGTATCACTTCCCTGAGCAATGCATTTCCTCTCTGGCTGTATATACATTTAAAGCATTGCTAAGTTACCTGGAATGTAAATACAAAACAATCCTTTACTAATCCAGCACAAGTCTGTCATTTCTGCTACCATTTCTCCCCTGCTTTTTTAGGGGTGTATTTCTATTTCTTCCTTTCATACCATGTCCCACACATTGTAGTGGTTACCTGTTCCAACCCCATCATCGTGATCTTCTCTCCCCTCACACTTGTGCCACCCACTTCTTCACAGGTGGCCCATTGCTTTGCGCAGAGAGGCTTCACAGACCACAAGACAGCCAGAGTCTAATACATATCTCCTACTTGCAGAGTTAGTGCCCACAAATTCGTGTTTTTACATTTCCACTTTTGCAAGTGCTCCGGGAGAGCAAAGTTGAGAACCTAGAGTTTTGTCAAGCATAAACCAGTGGAGTATAGAAATAAAAATATTACCGTCTCCAAAAGTCTAAAGAGTGCTCCCCCAAGAAAATGGGGATTCAAGGAAAAGAAACAGGGGATAAACAAGACATTTACCTGAACAACAGTGCTATCAGTCAGTGCTTTTCTGTCAGGTGGCTGTTTTGTCCAGAGGTAGCTGGGGAATTCCTTTCTTGTAGGCTGCTTCTGCCTGAAGTTCATCAAATCCAAAATTAGCCAGTATCTTTTGTGGACAGCCTTTATAGATAGGGGGGAATCAATGCACTGTGCAATCTCTTTGAAGACCTGCTCATCTCTTTCACTAAGTTGGTTAAATATAGTACTAGGCCCAAGCTGTAACAATCTAGACACAAAACTCAAGCAGCACAAGACCAATTCATTAGGTACCTTATTTCCTATTTTAACAAACAAAATAAACAAACTCATCCCACTCTTCCATTTCACAGGTGTGTAGGTTTTCTACAGTCTTTTTCAACCTCTGAAATTAACAGCTGAAAGGAGGTTGTATTAGTAAGACCAAGGTTTGAGTCAGCAGCAGGGTTCAGATCTTTAACCCACCGAGATACAGATATTATTGATATCCTCACCTCCCATGTTCACAGAGGGCACAGCAAACCGATAGAAATAAACAATCCAGCCTTAAACATCAGGAGCCTTGGAGGTTTTATTTTCTAATTCTGTTGAGCTGTTGTATTTAACACAGTCACCCTTGCTGTAGTGTCTAAGCTCTTTCTTGTCTTTTATAGTGATTAAAATAATGCATCTCCAGGAGAAACAAGAAAGTGCTATTGTCCTCAGTTAGAGATGAAGAATCAAAGCAGAGAGAGAGAAAAAGAGATCACAAAAGAAAACAGCAGCAAAGAATTAAACCCAAGACTGCTTACTTACTATGACATTATCTTATTCTCTTCTTAGGCTTCATTATAACGTTTGTAAAAATCTGTAAAATATTAAAGGCAGCAAACAAGCAAGGAAGCTCCTTTGACATAAAAGTGCAGAGTCTAGGGTAGAGATTTTCTGAAAGAATATATAGATATTTATTATTTTTATCTAGTATCATTATTGTTAACCCCTACTGTTCAAAATCATGGTTAAGGCTTCAGAAAACAGTACAACTGGGATCCTTTTAATTTGCCATTGACAGCTGTTGTGTCCAGGTCTTCTGAGTTTTCAATCATTTTAAGACCCAGGAATATCAGATTTCTTCTATAGTCACAAGAGTAAACCAAACACAAAAAAACTGGGACTCAAACAGGTAAGATTTTAAGGTAAAACAAAATACAAAAAAGTCAGAGGCTTTTTGAGTAACCAGTGGGAATAAGCAATGCTGTAGTCAGATTGTGTTTTCAGAGATATTGGAAAGTGAAAAATAACTCACAGGAAGGAAGTTTGCATGAAGGCAGGAGGAAAAATGTTGAGTGTGTTTCTGTGGAAGACCAGAATCAAATTTCCACTGTCTGTTCAAAGTTAGGTTAAGATAACTTGACAGACTACCAGTAGGTATCCCAAGGAAGGGGTGTGATCTTCCAGACATGGGTTAGGCAAGGCCACCTGCATGCTGACTGAGTGTTGTCGCATCATCACAGCCAGCTCTTTTCTGATCCAGATACAGTCACTGCAGGATTTGAGAAGGGTTATATCCTCCTTAGGTGGGTGGAGTTCTTTGGTGTATGCATTTATCCCTATTCCTGAGGAAGGAATACAAAAAATTAATGGGAGTCATCTTGAATGTTCACCTTGTGTCAAGACAGATTTGTTCATTTTTGTTTCTGCCCAAGCACCTGATGAATCCTCTGATGTGAAGTCATTACTCATCAAACTAGTGTGATGAGGCTGATAACTAAGATTTCCTAACACTTTGCACTAAAAGACATTGTTGGCATTACTTCTCTAACCTTTTCACTGCATACACTGACCCTTTCTGCCCTGAACAGCTGTCTCAGGACAACAAGGTACCTGGCCTGGCCCACTTCGGTATGCACTGAAAGCAAACTTGAACCAAAATATTCCCCTTATTACAGAAAAAAAATCCAAACTTTTCTTTGGTGTGGTTCTTACCCCTCCACAAACACTTTTTCTGCTTTCAGACCACTGACTGTAACTCCAAACACAAGCGCCACAGGGTCCCCTGGCTCTCCCAATCTATGGGGAGGTGATGAAGGCTTCAGAGTTGACAGCTGTTCCCACCACAGCTCTTCTCCTTGCACACACCACAAAAGAGCCCACTGCTTAGCATTTAAAGGTATTTTGCTGCTGGCAATTCCCATTACCTCCCTGAGCTTCTTGGTCTTTAAGTCAGGTCTCCTTGTCAGGTAACCCTTTTTCCCTGTCACTGGAGGTTTTCTGTGTGTTCCTACTGTCCATTTCAAGAGAAATTGCTCTTATTTCCAGAGTTGGCTAGGGCTATTGTTTCCTTTGCTGTAGAAGAGAAGTCCCCAACAGCTTTACATCTTTAACATGAAGAAAAAATGAAATCTTGGGCTTCTTAGTCCATTCTTCACCATTTAGTTCCTTCCAGTTTAGCATGGTTTACCCTTTCTAAACTAAGAATAAGAGTGACAGACCCACATTCAGGGTCAGATCAACTAAATCAACCTCACTTGCTCACTCAAGGTTTTTTTTATACAACCATCTCCTTTAAGTTGTTAACATCACAGAAACAAAATTTAAAGTAGTATCACCTTCTGTTCGTTCATTGACTGCTCAGTTAAACGTATCTTTTGACTGTCACACCCATGGCATATAATTAGTATTGGTTTTCAGTCTCGATGACTGAGAAATTAAAATATCCTGTGATACAAATCTCAGGAGTATTTCTCTCTCTAATAGCATTAAATAATTCTTTGTTCATATCCAAATAACTCCCCAGACTATCCCAGAAGGGCCTCCTTTGACATCCTTTCCTAGAATGATTTTGATCATAACTAATCTACTTCATCCACATTATCACTCTTTTTTATAATTTCTTAACATCTTTAAAATACAATTCCACTCCTCCACTACCTTTAAAATGTTATTTCTATAATTTCTGTACAGTGCATTTCCAACATAATTGCTCCTTGTCATGTAATAATCACTGCTGCTACTCCACCTCGATGCAGTCAACATGATATTCAGTTTCATGCTCTGCATGTCACCTGCAATACATTTGCCTGCTATGAATACACAGGCATGTCTCTTGTCCCCTGTTGACCACATACTTTCTAGCTATGTAAAAGTAAATAATTTGACTGTTGATATTGCCAGCTTGACTACAGTTAGCAACAGTATTAGTCCTTTTTTCCCCCCTTCTCCTTTTATTATAAAAACAGCTGTAAGGATTTCACTACTCTCCCAAGCCATTGTCCTCATTTCGTAGTTTAAAAGCTCTTCTCATAAGTCTTGTTAAGTGGAATCCCAGGAAGCTATGTCTTAAACATTATCCATCTTCAGACAAATCCCCTCTGCATGTTTTTTCCTCCTAACCACAATCCTTGTACTGACTGTACTAATCTGCAATGATTTTTCTGGCTTTCACACTTCCTTCCAAGGGCTGAAAGTATTTTGCCAAAGCTCACCTGAACATACTCTTCTTTGAGTGCCATTCCGGCACTGTATTTTTTATTCACTCCAAGCACTGATGCATGTCTTAACAAGGGAAAATCCACTGCAGATCCTTCCTATGACCTTTGGGATTTCTTTCAACATCAACACCCTCTCCCAGGTCCTTCCTGAGGGCTGCAGTCCATGATCCTTTCACTCACTAGTGACCACCTAATCACTTTTTCCTCAACAAGGGTTGTTCACACTCCTAGGTATGCCCTTTGGGGGGCAGGTGGGAACCTCTGGGGTCTTCTCCCTATTGTCCTTCATCCTGGGTATGTGTTACAGCCTTTCCTTTGGGTCAGTTCATTTGGGCACCTTTAGCCAGGCAAAAAAAAATAACATATACATAACTGTGAAGTGTAAAGCAATTATTTATCAGCTAGCACACATAAAAGATAGCTAGGATTTTTTGAACTGTTAGGCTAAGCACTACTGCACTCATGACCCTGATAAGGCACCTGAGGACCTTTGCTGGCCAAGGAGAGGGAGGCAAAAGGGGCAGCATCATCCCCCACACCTCCCAGGGACAGATCCACAGTGCTGCTGGGGTGCCCTCTGCCACCATCTCTGCTGACATTGATGGCTTGGTGCCCTCTGCCACCAGCTCTGCTAACACTGGTGGCTTCTACAACCTCACCAAATGGCCCAGTGTTTCCTGGCTGTCCAACTAGCCTGACCAGCCTGCTGTTTTGTTTTGTTTTGTTTTTTTCCTTCAGGATTTAATACTTGTATTAACCTTGAGCTACTAACAGTCCTCCGACTTTTGCCTCTCTTTTTGAGGCACAAGCTGCTCTGCTCATTTTTGCTGCTTCTCAGGTCTTTTCCAACCTTAATGATTCTATGATTCCCTCTGCTTCTCTTGATACTTGTTGACCGTTTTCTTTTTGCAAGGGAACAAGCCTTCAGCTCCACCACAGTAATCCCTCCTCCTCTCAGCACCTAACTTCCAGGTGCTGTGATGAAGGTCTGTGTAGCCTCTTTTCCACCATATCACCACTTCTCCATTGGCATTTTAGCACAGTGCCCCTGCTTGCATGCCTAGACTACAGAGTTTCTGTCTCACTACTCATAGTAGAGACTCTTCATATATAAAAACCTTCCAGTACATGTATCTTATACCTTCTGCCTCCAGTCTTTAATATCTCTGCAGGCCTCTTCATTTCCTCCATTGCTGAGTCATCTGAACTTAACTGTTCTCTATTCTGGAGCCTCCCTTTAAGAAAACAGCAACAGCCAAAGCAGAGAACACCCCACCCCACCCTATTTGCCTTTCTATTGCTTTGCTTTCATTTCAGGCCACTTAACTTCTTCAGCAGGCACATATGTAAATTATCAAGAAGTGGGTTTCTGTTTTTAACAGAACAAAAATTAATTAATTTATTTTGGAGATTAAAACAAAAAAAAATGGGTTAAAAGTTAGAGTAATCATGCAGGGAAGGTTTATCCATGACTGTTAAGAGATGATTCAAACACAACCTCTATCTCACAAGGTCCTACATCCTTGACTGTAAAAAGCTAGACATGTTTTCAAAGTGCAAGATAGCTCTCTTCTTCTGTTTTTTTTCTCTTCTCCGCTGCTGGCCACTGTTAAAGATAGGATACAGCACTGAAGTTAGCCCTGTTTTGAGCAGGGGTTTGGCCCAGCTGACTTCCAGAAGTCCTTTCCAACCTCCTAGACTTTATTTATATTTTATCTAATGCAATGTGGTTGTTGGGGTTTTTTCTTACCATGCAGCAATAGCCTCCCAAGTAACTCAGCAATAAATTGTGACCAAAGGCAAGCAGCTACTTGTGAATACTCAGCTATGAGGATCTAGCCTACTTAGTACACACAATTCCAAGCACCCCCTGTAAGCCACAAGCTGCAACTAAAGCAGACAGTATGAAATGCAGCCAAAAAAACCAACCTCCCCACTAAACTACATATGGATTACTCCTGTCAGAGGTGAAAACAAAGTGAGCAAAGCCAAAAGAGTACCTCAGGACAGTAACTTTCTGCCACGCTTGGCAAGACACTGGGACGGGTTTGTTTGCTCATATTTTTCAGATGGCAGATAACATACAGATACAAAAATTAGACTAAAGCAGAACACTTTTTGTCTCTCCATTTATTGTCTGTTATACTTGTGGTATATTCGATT
>VZTO01036523.1:0-13221 GCA_013400615.1 Syrrhaptes paradoxus
TCCCAGCTGGACCCAGGACAATGTTCAATGAAACTAACCAAATAATAATTGGAGAAAGAAAAAATTTTTTTCATTTTTGAAGAAAACCTACTCCTGTCTGAGATGATCTTTTCCCTGGTGACATCCTGCTTGTTTCTGTCTTTGGAGGCTAGGAAGATAATACTGAATCACGGTGCAACAGGAGGAATCATTTAAATTGTAGTAGGGAGGGTTTCTCTCCCTTCACCATGTTTCTTGAGCAATGAACCGGTTTTTGTGTTTAGTCAGGACCAAACCAAAAGTCTCTGAGGTTAGCAAGCCTTGGGATTGATTCCAAGGGAGTTTCTGCCAGGGATTAATTCTGCAGTTTCATTCTGTCACTGGTTGAGCTTTCTTTCCCGTTTTTGGAAGAATAACCAAAGTCTCAGAATATAGCATCATGTTCCAAAGTAATCAAGATACAATCCCATAGCTGGAAGGCACTGTTCCCTAGCCAAGATGTAGCAACTGACCATGTTGGCCTTCAAAGCCCATTGGAACGTAAAGTAAAATCAATTATTTAAATCAGTGCTGTGTTTTAATCCCAGCTGGCAATAAGCATCACCCAGCCACTTGATCACTCCCTTCCCCCATGGGAAGGGGAGAGAATCAGAGGAAAAATGTAGGAAAACTTGTGGGTTGAGATAAGAACAGTTTAATGATTGAACTAAACTGAACTAAGCTTAACTAAACTAAACTAAATAAACAAACTATTACTACTACTACTACTACTACTACTACTAATAATAATAATGAATTGTAATGAAAAGAAAAACAATGAAAACCAAACCCAGGAAAAACAAGTGATGCTGACCAACGACCAGCCAGTTGCCAAGCAGCAATCGCACCTCCCCAACCAACTCCCCTAATATACTGAGATAGAAGATAGTTGGTTACCACAGCCCAGCTGAGGAAAACCAAACTTCTTCAGGGGAAAGCAACTTTTTTTTAAAAGTACTAATTCAATTGCTTGTGCTTATGCAAAGATACCCATATCGGGGCATCAATATTTTCATTACACTGTGGACCTCAACAATCAATCGTTGTATCTGCAGCACAGTTTCTCTCTTTTCATCGGTCTTTCAAGGTCTCCTTTCTCTGTTTGTCATGTAGATTAATATAATTAAAAGATAATTCTGCAGAAACCATGTGAGTCCACTTGCTTAAAACTGTTATTCCATTAATATCTGTATTCCTTTTCTTCAGCTGGTCTTTGTGAAATTCAATATATAGAAGACTGATTCAAAGAACAAGCAGTTATTAAACAGAAGTAGTCTTATCAAATCAGTTTTCTATTACACTTGCCTCTCAGTATGCTGGAATTTTGTACAATGATCATTTCAAAAGTCTTCACATGTCTGTAAATATTCTGACTCAAGGCATGAGGATAAGTCATTGTTACTTATCATTTGAACAATTCTCCATTTAGTAGAACTTTGTTTATCTCTGCTTTGTTTTATTATCCCGCATTTTCAATTTTATATAATATGGACAACATCCAACAAGAGTATTTTCCAGCATAGATCTCAAATACAATCCTGTATCTATTATGAAACACTTCTGTGTAAGTTTATTAGCTGAAAAAAATTGTAATAGAGAAGTACTGGAGAACCTTTGTATCTAAAACCTGCAAGGAAGAAGTTACCAGCAAAATGGAGGCTCTGATTTCAGCCTGAGTAATGAGGTGGAAATGAATGGGAAACTGTATGTGGCAGGTAATTTGTCTAAGTGAGACTGTGAAATGTTTGAGGTCACTATTCCCAGGAAAGAAAGGCATAAGATCAGCAGAAAAAGGTTAGAGTAATTCACACCTTTTCTGAAGAAATGCAGAGAATCACCTGGTAGATTGAGTACTTAGAAAGATCATCTGAGCTACTTAGGAGTTCAGGTCTGGTTCCCAGGGATCAAAACCATCATAATATGGCAGAGCAAGAAATCCAAATTTTAAATTAAAGGCTTGCAGCTCACACGGTGACAAATATGTGTTGGAATCTTAGTATTATTATTAATTATTATTAATTATTATTAATTATTATTAATTATTATTATGGTGATAGTGATAGTTTTTATTTTCTATTTCCTTGTTTTAAGTACAACCAAGGTGTGCCCCTTTCTGGCATTTTCTGAATATTTCCAGCTCCTCTGCTATCAGAGGCTTTTCTTTCCTGTCTTGTCCAAAGGCATGAAAAACAGCTCCTTGTTCCAAGCTAACTACCACTGGACTGGAGAAAAAAACATTATATTTTGCTTACATAATATGTCAGAAGTCTCTCAGGGGTTTTTGTTCCAGGAACTTTTGATGGGTAGAGGCAACTGCCAATAGTCTGGTCATTAGGGCTCTCAGTAGCAGTAGGTTACATATTAAATAATTATATTTAACTTTTGCCACAGCACTAGGTTATGGAAAAAAATCTTGCAGTTTCTGCATAGGGACTAGTACTTTTTTATCTAAATCATGCAGTGTTTGTTCATCATACTGAACCTAGGAGTGTTCTCTGACATATTTTTGTCCAGTATGTCACATTTCTGTAGAAAGAAACTTTAAGTGAATCAACATTTGCTGGTGGAAAAAAATATCTCATTTTTAAAAAATTGCAAGCTACAGCTATTTCCACTTTACTCTAGACACTTTAGACATCTGTAAAACCATCTGGAAACAGGGAGAAGCAGGTGTTCTGTGACTAGAGTTCTTCCAAATGACCACAATATAGTTGAACCACCTATTTTTACTGCATAACCTGCATCATCTCCGAAAGTGTGGGTGCTCCCAACAAGCACCCATGAATGACAGGGCTTCAAAACAATAGTTTAGGTAAAGTGGTATAATTTGTAACTTCTAATTTTTTTGTAGGAGCCTTGAATTTATAGTGGCATTCACAAAATAAGAAGCCTCATCAGTTTTGCGTGTTATAGACAAGTAGAAAAGGTGTCAGAGAGAACCTTGATTGGGTTTTAAGGCTGTTGGCCGTTCTGTGCAGAGGTTTGCTGTAGAAGCTATGTAGCAGTGGAAGGAAAAGCACTGTACTTCTTCAAATCTTCCTACGTTCCTAGGAAGAGTTAATGTTCCCTTTTTCAGGTGCTGGGTATAAACATTGGATCTGAAATTAGTGTCCAGCTCAAATCACTGGAAATGTTGTCATTGACCAGGATGGAGATCATGTTCAGAGTTTAAAACATGTCAGTCACTACCTACATGCACAGCTCTTCTATCTAGCTTAGCTAGCTAGTTGCACTAATCACAACCTGTTGGGTTAATATTGCCCTCAAAACAGGGAGTACCTGGACATGCCAAGGACTGACAGAAGTTCTGTGTCTTGACACCCAGCATGCTAGTCACTCTGAAAAGCTTGCCTTAAATGGAAAAATCTCTCTGTCTACGAACAAAGCTTTAAAAGGAAAAGAAAAACATTGAAAGTTACAAAGATGCTCAGACCTTAATTCAGCAGTCTGTTTTTATTGAGCAAACCTGTGAGTGCTAGTGCAGTGGGACTAATGGATCCATTGATGTGCTATGCTCTCTCGTGGCCTGAGGGAAATTCCCGTTGCAGCACAAAACAAAGGATTCTGCATTTAAAAACATAAGTGGGCTCTGTGTAGCTTGATTTCTGCCCTCCAAGAGTCCATCCCACAGACTCAGCCCTGTGGAAAGAGATTCTTGCTCTTGGTGCTTCTGGAAAATGCTTTCTTGCTTTCTTCTGAAGATAGCAAGGAAGTGCTTCTGCTTGTCTCTTCCATCATTTTTGTGGCTTTCACTTCCTGCAGCCTGTCCTCAGTGCCAGAGAGTAGGTATGAATCAAGGCATCAGTCTATTGTGCTGATAAAACTGGAGGTGTTTTCTCCCCAGAATTTCCATTTTCCTGTATTTAAACAGCCAAGGAAACAGTCTGCCTATTCAAATTGCAAAACATAAAGTAAGGGGTCAGGAACTATCTTAGCTTGTCTGACAGCACCCAGCGTGATGCGTTGTGGTCTGTGGCTTGGATTTAGGCATTGTCATATTGCAGGCAGTACATGTTATGAAAAGCTAACTAAAATAGGATGAATTTTGGAAAAAAACAACCTCGATAGCATCTCTTTTTTTTTTGCCCATAATGTGTGAATAAAGATTTTTATACAAATCATTTACCATAGGCATAAATTAATGTCTAACACTCTTGTCAGGGAGAGAAAATAAATTTGCATGAAGCACTTTGATGTATTTGTTAAATGACCCCTTTCCTACTTCATTTAATTAGAATTTCATATCTGGTAAAATGTATCATTTGTTTCTGATTGCTACGTAGCAAAAGAGGAGGGAGAGAGTCATTTTGAACAAGCATTCACACCTGGTCTATATATAGCTAAGTATTCTACATCTATTTTATAGCTAGCTTGCAGAGTGGATTAAAAAAAGATAAATTACTGCACCATGTATCTGACTTTTCAAAACAACTAACACCTCAACACAGTGAGAAGATGTAATAAGAGAAATGTAGCTCCAAGTTATTTCTTACTCTGTTTTCCTTCTCACATTGTTTCTTTAAAGAGCTTCTGTCATCTTTATACTATTAAGAAACTAAACAGGGAATTAGGGTTTGTATATATCAATTCCTTCTCTAGACACAATTCTAGAAAGAGAATGAAAATCTACAGGAAGGGCATGGACTCAGCATTGATGATGTCTGTCTCAGTGAGATGGTGAGTTGAGAAGATATTAGTGCTGGGAGGTGTCCTCCCTTTGTGCCCCAGTGTCGTGCTATCTTAACACTGAGTCGGGCTGACTGCAGAAGCCCCTCATGGGGGCTACTTTGCTCTCAAAGAGCCTTACTGCCTCCATGCATTTCCTCCCTGCAAAACAACCATTCCTTAATGTGGACCGTTTCATTTGATTATTACTATTTGTAGTTACAAGCTACTTACAAATTTAATTATCAGCCTAAGGTGTGTTATTCTTAAGAAATGAGTGCTGCTTCAATCTCCCTGGTTCCCCTGGACTATGCTTGGTGGCAACTGAAACCCAGCCCTCCTGGAAGAGGTGGAGAGAGGCTCAGGAGACCAGAGCAGAGCAGAGATAAAGCCATCGCTATAACACCTCTTGTTAGTCATAAACACTCAGCAAGGTCTTTGAAGGCTACTGGCAACCTGGTGCAAACAGGACACCCGTGAAGTCTATCCACCATCCACTGAAGGGTCAAGAGCAAAATTGCTATCAGATGGATGGATCACTCAGGATAAAACAAGCAACGCAGGCTGTAATCAGCATCAGCCTAAACTCTCCTATTGCCCCTTGTAGTTAAGTCAGCCAGGAAAGGCTTAAGGACAGTCTGCCTTGCAGGAAGCCCAGGAGAAGACATTGTGAAGGAGATTGAAATGATGAGAAGAGTGATGGAAGAGGCCATTAGATCATGTTGTTCATGGGTTTTGCTTTATTTCCTGCAATCTGTGGATTCTGTCTTTGCTTGAAGTACTTTGAAGCAACTTGAAACAAGCCTGAAATGGAGGAGGGTTGACTTCTACCTCTTGGCTGGGCAGTCATGAAATCCCGGTAGTGCACTCTTTCCCTTACCAGTTTCCCACCTCATGATAGCAGTTTAACATGGAGGAAGAAAGGCAAGGAAAAGGGTTTCTGTGTTTTGATCAGCTAATAGACAAGAGTACTGCAAGATTTTAGCTTATTGGAAATACAAAGTGCTCTTGACTGCACGCATATCCTTTTCTAGCTTTCCAGCACCAGGTGGTACCATTTCATAGCTGGTTAAACAGGTCTTGCAGATTTCTGAGAACCTGTTTGGGAGCTTTGTCACCAGTGTGGTTCCTCTCTACTTGAGGCACCTGCTGTGTCTCTCTCTGGATGCTACTTACATCACACCACCTTCCAACACATTACACGAGTCTCATCAAAATACTTAGAATGAACCAAGCCATACCAGGTATCACAATATTTATCAGGAATGATGAGTCAGATCTCTGTGGGACTTTCTATCTGCTTTACTTCAGGCTTCATATCTCAGACACTCCACAGTGACATGAGGGCACTTCCAGGGAAAATGCAGCATCCTATAAATTTTCTTCACAGTCTTTCTGTTCTTAGTTAAGAGGACACATTTGCGAAAAGATAGGAGGGTACTCCAAATCTCACACAGCACACACAGGGCAAGAGCAGAGGGAGGGAGAAGAATTTATTTCACCTCTGAGTTAATTTCCTTTGGCTTTTGACATGCCCAAAGTAAGATGGTCATTCACCCAGGCTCACTGGAGGGTGAATCAGTTCCCAAGTGCTGAATAACCTCTGAAGGACCTAATTTCTTTTAGTTTGCAATACTGGGAGCCTAGGTTCCCCACAGAGGAGAAAAAATTCTATGCCCAGAAATAAGTGTGGTGGGGAACATGAGCCAAGGAGCCTGAGGACAAAAACTCCATCAAATGTTGAGGGAGGGGAAAAAACCAAAAAAAATCTTGTGAGGATTTCATAAAAAGATGCACTTACAAATGGGTTTGGGGACTATGAAGTTAGGCTGTAGAGATGGAGTTTCTCTGTTTGAACCAGTTGTCGCTGGATAAGGCTTTTATGTGCTTTTTATCTCCCTTACCTCCCAGTCTCTAGAAGATGCAGTGCCTAGAGCTCAAGTGATGCACATATATCTCAAAGTTTGATGGTTTCATAGGGCGTGTGAGGAAAAGACTAGGCCTTAGACCTAAGAACCAGCAAAATTTGACAGTCAAATATTTTGGAGTCCTGGTGGTAGATTTTTTGCAAATTTCCTTCTACCAAACACTCCCGGGAAAATTTGCCAGTGTTGTTAATAAACACCTGTTTTAGAATGGCTGGGCAGTTGAGTGCATAGGTATATAGATGGCTGTAACACAAAAATACGTAAATAACCTTTCCTGCATTTTAAGATCATTAAGAATATTTTGAGTGCCACCCTCCCGTCTCAGAGTGGTGTAATAGATAAACATTCACAATTACAATTCTTTCACTTTTTTGTACTCCTATTTATTGCGTAGACTTCTCTTTTCAGAAATGTTTACAGTGAGATTTTTAAATTCAAATTACCTCTTTGCCAATATTTTGTTGCATATTTATAACCACTTGTGACATGATGCCAACTGCTGAATTAATTATTTAGTGAATATTTAGCATGACACTTGAAGTAATGTGATGAATGTGCTGCTCTAGACCCTATTTTAAGAACTCTTATTAATGAGTGCTAGAAGCACCTCAAGGTATGTTGCAGTCCTGGAGATCATGGAATACAACAAAAAGAAGTGAAGCAGTAAAATGTTAAATTCCTTAATTTCCTTGTAAGACGTTGAGGAAGTGAACTAATTTGGAGAAACCTGTCCTTTGCTAGCTTGCCATAAGGAAAACTTTTTCGTCTAGCTAGAAAAAAGATACCCCACTGACACATCTTTACACCAAGTCTGGAAATCTTAGATGAGAGATTCTGCTGTTCAACCATTAACTTTATTCTTTATCCTTTCTTTCCTTTCCTTATTCCTTCCTTTTGCTATTTCATATAAATGTTTCAAGTAGATATTGCAAAGGCTTATTCAGTCATCTAGTCCAAAGCCTTGCTTATTCTGCTTTCTTTAAAATAAAAGGCATTTCCTAGAGGATTCAAATTTAGTTCACTCCAGCACCAAGTGTTCCAGAGAGCAGATCTTCCACCATTTCCCATGGGAATGCATGTCTCAGTCTAATAGATCTTCTGTGATGCGCAGCTCAGCTTTTCTCACTCTAATTTCATCCCACTGCTTTTGGCTATAGACCTCCACAGCTTTACAGAATCTCTCTTCAGATTTACCGTCTTTATGTTGCCACTGTTCAATACATGTAGCGTTGATTTCTACCTGTCCAAGGCTTCTTATATTTAAAAAAAAAATTCTGAATGAGATATGTTATAATATGATTTTGAAATAGGAAGTTGGTATTCTCTTAAGTGCTGAGTATGACTGCAGGCATTGCTTAGATCTCAACACTTTAGTAAACTCAGCAGTCAGCCTTTGGCTATTAATTATTTTTAGGCAGCCACATCACTTTTAGCTTTGCCTTAATCACATCTCCAGAAACTGACACTACGAAAGTGAACATCAAAGGTAAATCTACCAAGTGAAACAGAGGGTGAGGGTCACTGTTATTTTTCATGCGCTTTCTTGAGTTTCAGCTCTCTGTGGAAGAGAGCAACTCAATTTGAAATTATCACTTAAGTACATTTGGGAAAAAGTCTCTTGACCTGGTTGCTTGTTTCTCTCAAGAGCTGTTATTTTCCTTCCAACAGATGTCATTTATAACTAGAAGACAAGTACCAAAAACCACTTTTCATTAATTTACCCATTTTCAAGTTCTGATGAACTTTAGTTTCATAGTCTTCACAGGTGTCTCTCCTACTTTTAAGGGTTTTCTTCCACAGTCTAAAAGGGACAGTACTTGAGACTGTGATGTGAAAGGTGCATAAGAAAACTTCAGACATATACACTACAATTAATATAATGGATTTATCCATACTTTAACTCCTTTGTGAAAGAAAGAGGGTACAACTTTTATGAACAGTTTTCTTCTTTAAAATCTTGACATTTGAAGACCTAGATGCTGAAAATGTATAAAAACGTGTAAAATTAAAAGGTAAATCTTAATGCAAATAGATTCTGACCTCAGTGTAAATCACTATCTGGAGAAGCTCCTCCTGGATGGAAGGCAGAAAGGGTGCAGAAGAGAAAGAAATGGGACACTGCCAGAAGACAGCTCTGAAATTCTCAGCATTGAGTATTTTCAAATCAACACTTGCACCAGTTCCACCAACTTGAATGCTATCAAAGCATAACTTCAAAAAATAGGTTTGGAGAATGTAACTTGAAAGGTTTCTGCATTCTTAGGAAGAAAGGTATTTAGAAACAATCTCAGTAACTTAGCTTGAAATCCCTCATCTGCAGACATTTGAAGTGTGAATATATACTTTTTAAAAGTCAGGAATTTAAAACTTCTGGTAAAAATATTCTACACAGATGATAACAGCAACTGTGAATGAATATGTAGAAATGAAATCCTGCCTGTAGTCACTATCACTATTCCTTTCACAGTCACTGGTATTTCAAAGAAATCTAAGCTTTTCTCTGTGAATGGGGGTGAGATCTTCCAAAGACCAAAGAATTACATTGATCAAGAATAAAAAACTCAAAAGTCTTAAAAAGGAACTGGTACCTTGCCAAATCTCTGTATTTTTTTCCCTCTCAGCCTTTTGCAGTCCTAAAAGAAAATGACACTTTTTTTTTTGCCTGGTACTGCCCCTCTCAAAACATCCTCCCTGTTAGATAGCTCTTGGGATCCACTAGTCTAAAAGGTGTCCTGCACACCCATGGCCTTGACTGTACCATGACAACAGCATCTCTCTGCCTAGCATCAGCCATGACTTCCCCCAGGTACTCTGATACTCTGATTTCCCTGCTGGTTACCAGCTGTGAACCCCGACAGAAAGTTTTTAATGTGATCTTTGCTTCTCAGCAACCCTCTTGCCACGTCTGCTGGGCCTTCTCTGTTCCTGTGACTTCTCAAGATGATGGATATATTAAATAGCTGGTTAACTACCTGGCTGATGTTATACAAATAAAGAAAGGGAACAGGGAGAACATAATTTCCCAGGAAGCAGCCTGGGAAGGCATTATTAGCTCCACGTTATTATGGGCAAGCAACAAGTACTTGTTGCTTAATAAAGCAGGGGCAAATACTAACAGCTGCTACCAGAAGAGCATACTGCTTGCAGTAATCAGAAACAAGCTGCTGATGGGCTGTGTAATAGAATTACAAATCAGTAAAGAAAAACTAATACTCTCTCTGACAGGTTGGTGCAGGTAGAGATGAGATAATTATAACCAAATAAATACCACAACAATAAAAATTCACAGGAAGGGCAGCATCAGGCAGAGCCAGGCTGCAGTGCAGAACTAATGAGCAAATTGTTGCTAAAATTCAGCTGTCTTTAGCTGCAAAATGGAGATTAATTTGCTATGTTATGAGGCACAGCTATTAAAAACCTCACAGGCCTACAGATACATTGCAGTGGAGAGATGGTGAAATGAGATTTCTATGTCAGATTTGTATTCTTACAATTATGCATGAGGCTTTTGCATATTATTTGAGCAGCTGAGATTATTAACGATTAAGAATAATTTATCTAGCGTTTGAAGTTACATCCTCTTTTACAAAACTGATTAAGATGTGCTTGTTCTTTTCTTTTCTCCCTCTCATCTCCTTCTCTCTCCTTCCAGACATGTCAATTAATGGACAAATATTGTTTTCTCCACTCATGATAGTATCCAATTGGATTTTTAGGGAAGCGTAAAAATCACATCAAACTGAGAGACCACTCATGGTCAGACCAGATCATCTATGTGTAGCTGTTATCAGGTGTTCAGAAGCTTTTCAGAAATATCAAACGTACATTATGGCAAGAAAGTCAGCTACATAGGATCTGCTAAATGAAGGACTGTATCTCAACATCACATCACCTTCTCAAGCCTTTGCCATAAGACAACCAGGCTGGCAGAACTTACCAGACAGGCTACCAGAATCACAGGATAATTTAGCCTGGGAGGGATCCCCAAATGTCATCTGGTCCAGCCTCCATGCAGAGCAGTGCTGGCTTCTACATTAGTGCAGGTGTTGCATGCAGCAATTATTTACAGCATCTCCCACATGAGCTTCAAGTCAGCTGCATCTGCAGCTGGATGCTCCTTCCCTGTTCCGTCCTTGTGTCCAGCTATTCTTCTGAAAATCTTAGCTTTTTTTTTTCTTTTTTCTTTCCTCATCCCTTTATTTTACTGTATACTAGGGATGAGGTCCCTTTTTGCTCTAGTAGCATTAAGTTCAATTTGATGCCACCTCCTTCTTTCAAATCTTACTGGGTATACTGGCCACAGGTATTATAAAAGTTATTTCTACTCCATTTGTTTGCCTTTTTTT
Source organism: Syrrhaptes paradoxus (assembly GCA_013400615.1). NCBI lineage: Eukaryota > Metazoa > Chordata > Aves > Pterocliformes > Pteroclidae > Syrrhaptes > Syrrhaptes paradoxus. Next base: position 10,958 of record VZTO01036523.1, read on the forward strand.
GGTGTATTTCCTTTAGACTCAGTTGAGATAGGAAATAATTTGGGGCAGTGTCTGTCACATCTTAAAACCTCTGTGATGTGTCATAGGACATAATGGTGTCATTCAGCAAACCAATAATAATGAGGATAATGACTTATTTTGCAGCTGTCAAACTTACTTTGTCAAGAACTCAATTTTTAAAGATACAGAAGATTAAATGTTTGTCTTGACTTTCTGTCAAAACCACAAAACTTCAAGTGGGTATGAATTTCATTTATTGTTATTTTCACTCTTATGTAATCAATCTGCAAAAACGTTAGATATGTAAAATCACATTAAGTGACATGTTGTCAGTTTATAGCTAGTTTCACACTGATAAAATAGTGATTTATGCTGTGTCTGCTGTAGCTCTCACATTGTGGTGTCTCGCTAATGCTCGCACTTAACAGCATTAGCTTAATAGCATTGCCTGCTGATTTAGGACTTACCTGTTTTCGCTTTGAAAGGTTTTTGTTCACATCAGTATAAGAAAAAAAAATTGTGAAAAAATAAAATCTTTCTTTGCACTTAATAAAGCTTTTTTTTAAAAGTATTTGTTTTTTCATAGTCCACTGGGGGATAGTTGGGTGTTCCTAAACTGAAGCAGTTTCCGGGAGCATTTACTTGTAGAAATATACTTACAGAAATATCTCTTTGGCTTCATGGGTGCAATTTCACTGAACTTCATGCATTGGTTTCTATATAACTGAGAAAATGATATGGTCTATAATATATATAAATAGAAAATAAGCTTGAAATCATGAGTAAGACTGTTTAATTCTCAAATAAAATTAACAAAAAATGAAGTACAAATATTTTGTAGCCCTTATGGATGATTTTGTACAAAACTGGAACACAGTAACATCTGCCTAATAATGGAACATACATTATTGTTCAAAATACAGAGAATCAACTTCACACATATATGAGCAATGGCTTATTCTAGCAGATGAAAGCAGATTTTGCTGTTTCCACATATCTGATCAGCCATAAAGCGTCTTACATAACAGGACACAGGTACATTTCATTCTTTCTTCTTCTGTGACTTAGATACAGGATCATCTCATTACACAGCTGAGTGAAAACAGAAGAGGCTCTTTACTTTGTTATAAAACTTGCAGTTGGAACCTCTTTTTTTTTTCTCCCCTTGTTTCCAAAAATACATGTAACCACATTATAAGAGACCTGGAAAACCTCTCTGCAGTCCTCACACAAAAAAATATTATGCATATGTGAACTTGTACTTGCTGACTTTGCAAGCTAGGACCACTGTTAAAGTTGTACACACTAACTGTTTGAAGGCCTTCAGCAAAGAGTGTCACAGGAAAACCCATTTCAGCATTACAAACTGGATGTTCTCATGGTCTCGTCTGGCCTTTATTTTGATTTCTGCATTGCTCAGGGGTTGTGCTCATCACAATACTCCTGCTTCATTTGTTTTGTTGTGCAACTAGCCACATTAAGAAACTTGGTTCAGTTCTTCAAGACACTTAGGTGTCCGTTTCCAGGAAGGCTTCAACCCACTGCAACTTCAGAAAAATGAGGCACCTAGCTACGGGCTAGGGGATAGGCTTCTTTGTGCTTTATTTGGTGAGGAGCTGAAACTGGAGGTCCTGACCATTAGTGATGGAGTGACAAAGTTGGGAAAGGAGAGAAGAGCCTTCCAAACAGTATACTTCCTTCTTTACTGTCTCTGGTCTAGAAAGCTAGTTTTACATTATCAAGCTAATTGGTGCCAGAAAGAATTGCCAGGCCCTGGAACAAGACTGACACAGTCTTGGCCAAATTCCTGGGCACAGCTCAGATCACAGCATGGCCAAGCAACCACTCTCGAAGGGCGGTTTGCACACAGCCGCTGTATTTTAGGAAGTAAGGGTGTTAATAGTGTACACTTGGGCTTTTCTGTGCCATTTGGCCTCAAACCTGAGGATGGTCCTTAGCATTTTTTTATTCTAGTATAGAGATAGTCCAAATGAAATGTAATCAATGGATTGAATAGCACCAGTTCCTTTTCCTTAGCCTGGCTTCTTGACCGGTTAATCAAAAATTGAGTAAGAGCTTGCAACTTGTCTTTACACTATTGGTTTCTAAACTGCTTACCAAATTTTTTTCATTCTTTTCTTTAAATTTTATTTGGTGTAATATCAGAAGTATTGTACAAGTCATTCAGTGCTCAGCCCATAAAACAATCCAGAGATTCCTGATACCCTATTATCTAAAAATGAGAACTGACCAAATCACAGAAT
>VZTO01036770.1:0-10087 GCA_013400615.1 Syrrhaptes paradoxus
AACGAACACGGTGTTGGGCAGAGTCCTGCCTCTTAAAGTTGTGTTAGATGTCATACTCCTTTTTCATAGATTCTGAAAAGTTTTAGTTTCTCAAGAAAATAAGAAAAAGGAATCATCTGCTTCTGGAGAAATACACAGAATACAAAATTATTCCATATGTACCATTCACTTTTTTATTCAAAGAATATTCCTTCTTTTCAGTCTAGAAACAATTTTGCAGAGAACAAAATCCAAAATCACTGTACTCAACGGTATTTCCTCTTAAACTACACAAGGTATTAACGCTTCTGTAGAAACTGTTCTATAGATCTGCTTTAAGATACACGTACATATGTGCTGAGGAAAGAAAGGAAATTAACTGGTATATATTTAAAATACTATCTGCAAACCACAGAACAAAGATAAATTCTGTATTTTTTTATGTCCTTGCTTGTCTTCATTTCAAAATCATTTTTAGTCTCTGGTGAATAGCGATTCATTTCTAAATGCACAAGATCATTTAGCTTTGTGTTCTTTATTAAGAATTCATTATTTTTACAAAAATAGAATACAGCATTAGTCTTTATTTTCAGTTTAACATACAGTTCATTTATTTTGAACTGAATATTTGGGGATACAATATATTTAGTTTATTATTGGTGATTCATTTAATTGTTAGTTAACAGCAGGTCTGGTCACCACACAAATTGTCAGTCTTCTGCTATTATATATTAAACCCACAGAGATGTCAGAAAATGTTTTTCTAAAAAAAGTTAATTTAGGATAAACTATCATGTTGTAGCAAACAAGGTCAAGAGCCCCTTTAAGAAAGAGACTATTTCATTGCCTCCCAGTTTAGATTCTCCGTAGACACGGTCCACAAACGAAATAGGAACCTGTTGAAACAAGCAAAACCATTTTTAAGGTTCAAAACCTAAATAATCAGAAATTCTGTAAACAAAAGAATGGCCTTTGAACTACAGCATGTTTAGACACAGAAAGAAGGCAAGCACCAGATTGTCTTCCTTTTTCTCAGTTCTTCTTACCAGTGGATTTAATGATGTCCCATAGCTGGGGAGCATGAAATTATTTGGTTTATTACCTTTAAAGATGATCCAAAGACATTACTCAGTGGCTGGATGATACACCAGTCAGAACAAACTTAATAGCTTAAGTGCACTAAAAGCCTGGGGGCTTAAAATGAACCTTCACCCCTTTCCTTGTTCCCTAAATTCAATACCTCTGAGCCAATCCCTCAGGAAGGCAAAAATCTCCTGCCACCGTGCAACAGCGTTCAGCTCAGCCTTACTGCTGGCTAGAAAATTACATCTAAATACAGCAGGTAGTGCACATTTTACAAGCAACACCTGCATTTGTCAGTCTTTAACCATTTTATAGATTATTCACAGAATTAAGGGGCATTTAAAACACTAATTTTGGTTTCCTTACTTAAGTGATCATACTGTCCAGATTAACTCACTACTCATAAAATGTTAGGAACATACTGCTTTTCAATAATTCAACCACGTACAAATGACACATGACAGGACCTTCTGCCAACGCCCTATTAGAATAGTCAAGAATTTCCATAAATTTTTGTGTGCAAAATTGAAATCCTTCAGGGGCTAAAATAAAGAATTGCATTTGCAAAAGTCATTAAAAAATTGGCTTAGCATTCTGCTGGCAATTTCAACCAGAAATCATCTGGCAAGTGGAACACAAAAATCACCACACCCTTGCATCTGTGCCAGGACTGAGGATGTCTCACAATTCTAGCACATCAGTCCATGGTAGAAGAGAACCCAGGGCAAGTAGACTACAAGTAAGATACCAAAAAGGCAGACAGATTGACTCAAAAATTACTCTGGCTTTCTTAGTAAGGTCCCTTTTATGATCCCAGTAAGCACCCCAGCAACAGACACCAGACCTATGGGGCACAGACACAAATCACTGAATATTCAGTCAGTGTAGGATGTCAGAAGTGACATTTCCTGACCAGTGATGAAGGAATGGTTAATAGCTCATCTAATAAATGGAATCCAGTCTTTTGCTTCAGTATAGGAATTAACCATCTGTGTTGTTGCTGGACTTTGCCTTTCTTGCATAAGAAGTTCTGTCATTAAAGGAAGCATTTTCCAAAGGGTGCATTCTGTGCACTGTGGTACATTGCACATATGGTAGAGAAGTACAGCAGAATGAAACAGAGGTGCATACAGGGCTACTCAGGATAGCTTGTGTCAGCTCATCTCACCAGCCTTTTGTTCCTTTTAGACTGCAGATCTCAATCTTCGTTTTCAACTTTGCTTAAGAAATATTTCACCCTCGCAACTGTATCTACATTTTACAACTGCACAGAAACTCCTATTCTGCCTGTAGAGTTGCATCACCCGCAAATCAGGAATTAAACATGCAAGTGCCATCTTTTCTGGAATTCTGATATTACTATTTGGGTAATTATAAAATATATAAATATCATAAGTATTGATCAGGAAATACCGTATCAACATGTACTTGAAACTTAATGGAAAATTGCCTGGCCTCAGGAAGTTACAATAGAGAGATGACACACAGAAAAGGAGAAATACAGTAGTCTCATTTATAGTTGTGTATCAGCAATCTGAACACTGACAAGTTTGTCACAGATATCACAAAGGAAATCTTAAAGACAGGGCCAAAGCTGAATAATGAAGCAACTCTTCAGATGTTGGAGAGAGCTCTCCCTACATGTGAGAAACCAAAGGAGGAAGGAAGATGCTTACTTGAGAATGTAACAGATGAATTGTGGAGGATGGCGTAACTGACCCATCACAAAACAGAGCCTGTGTCTCAGCACTGACTGGGAGACATCAGGCCTCGTGAAGATTGTCCATCAGGCTTTGAACCAGACGATAAATATCTTATACTTGATGCTACACAATCAGTAGAGGCATGTAAATAAATGAGTGATGGGATCAAATAATAGGCAGAAAAAAGGTCTTTACAGCAGCAGCTGTAAAGAGGTATAAGCAACCCAAGACTGCATTTTTTTTTAAAGCCAGAAAAGTGTATTTTACTGTTTTTAAAACTTATTGTAAATAAAACCTCACCTCATCCTAGGTTTTAGTATCTGGATGTATAGGCAGGTGAGGATTTAATTCAGCAGTATGTGAATGCAGCTGGATGTGAAGACCAAAGAAACTACAGTCAAACCCCAGCTACAGACAGGATAGTGATATTGTTCCATAAGCAAGAAAGGTGGAAGAAAAGGGCTTGCTTTATTGGGTGGAAATACTCTACCTGATGTTGATAGAAAAATTCAATAGGTAAGGTGTAGAGAGATGACTACCAGCAACAGAATTCTCGGACAATTTAGTCATGAAAATTATGATGAACTGGTTCTGAGATTTGACTGCTGAAAGAATTCCAGTGAACCATCTTTAAAGAAACCAGCAAGAGCAATTCAGCAAAATAGAAAAGGCGGCAATCAGACTGCTGGAAATATAGGATCTAACCATTGCTTGGAGTTCTTTTTCAATGATTGTAGACAGCACATTCAAAGAATTTAGAAGTGGAAAGGTGTGATAGCTGGAAAGTTGGAAAATAATGAGGAAATAAACGACAGAGCACAGAATAAATCTGAAACAGAATCAGGTTGCTGAAGAAAAACCGGGTTTGAAAAGATCTAACTAGAGATGTCTGTACAATATGAAGGAGGAAGAAAGCACTCAGAGCAACTTCATGTTATATTTTAACTTCTTTTCCCCCTTTGAAGAGCCTGGTAAAACTGTATGCAGCTAAAGAAACGGCAACAGGAAGAGGGAAGATCTGAGAAGCGCATCAGCCAGAGGAATAAGTAACTGGAATTTCAGATCTGGTATTCACCTGGAAAAGTTAGAAAAATAGAGTTCTACATATGTAATTTCTTTATATCAATTTGAAAATCTTGCTTGTTTTTGGCAGCGCACAAAATTTCCTATGCTCCCAGAAATCTGTATCTACATTTAAATGAAAACACCATGTACATATCAAAACGTTTACTATACCTCTCCAATAGTATATCCTAACTGTCTAGCCCGAACAATCATCTCCATCTGGAAGACGTATCCCTTAGAAACACATTTTTCCATTAGTTTCTGTAAGACTTCTTTTCTGTATAACCTGTAAATGATGACAAAGAAAATGAAACCTGAAGCACAATTTATGAACTACAGAAATCAAGACAGGGTGTAGGAATCTTAACGGTAATCACTTCTATCATTATTATTTAAAAAAAAATAATTAACAAAGTCACAGGAGCAACTGTTCTTGCAATCAAGTCTACTATTTCTTACACGCTTTCCAAACAGATTTCATAGTCCTCAGTAAAGGTCTGTTCTTACTCCACTTCCTTTTTCAGCAGTTTCTTAATTTCAAATAAACTTTACGAATTGCAAACCAGACCCATACCTGAAACTCCCCGTTAAGTCTGATGCACCTGGTCTCAGCAAAACCTGAGTTAGAAAATTGGCACCACGACTGTGAAAGAGAAACATGAGCATCAAAATTACTCAGCACACAACTCCAAAAGACCAAGCAGAGTTTCTAGAAAGTATCATCCTACTAGCTAAAAAAGAAACCTTTTATTGCTTAATATGAAACAATTATATTTCTAATGTTTTAGCTGCTCATCCTAAAGCCAAAACTCAACCTTTTGGTTTTCAAATATTGATGATTAGTAGATTATTGAACTTCTCTGTGAAGGAAAAAACATCAATTTTTAGAAATTAGGTTCCCATTCTGGTTCTTTGTGGCAGAATTGTCACTATGGCTACATACTATTATAATACAAAAGAAATAAATTTGACTACAGTCAAAACTACGTTTTTCTTCTGACTAACATTCATTGTAATGGGACAATAAAAATGCTTCTTTGACAAACATGAGATTTGGATGTGGAAAATCAACATTCAGTTTTGGTTTCCGCTGCTTTCATAGTATGATAAGGATAAGCTCCACTGATGAAATGTTGCAAGACTGAAAAGCCAGTCACAACGACGTTGCTGAAGGCTGTATTATACACTGATAAGACGTGGAAGTCCTTCACACTGTCAAGTATGATGTAAAAAAAAAAATCTTCTGTAATATCCATTTAGCTCTCTTCCTTTTTTTGCGCACATATTTTATTTAGATTCACAAAAGGATGAGCACTTATTCCAGGAATCCAAACACAGTCCCTGTGATACCATCTCCAGATCAGACTGGTCACACAACTTCTGTTAATTCTTTACAGTAACTTACAAATCAGCATGAACTTACTCCTATTCTCTTAAGTAAGGTGTAAGAGAAAGACTTTCTGCAGAAGAAACTTGCTGATTATCTCCTGAAAAAGCGCGAGTCCATGGAAACCTGAGATTCCAGCCTCCATATGCTTACACAACCTTGACATCACTCTCCCTCTTTGCTTTGGGGTGAAACCTCTCTGTACTGCTCACTGTAACTCTTCTCCAGTAAGGTCTAAGTAATGATTTATTGACATTGATCGTGCCAGATAATCCTTAACTTGGGACAAATCAGAGTGTCAACAGAAGGGTTTAGCAAGTGATTTACTGTTTAGGGAAAGGACCATTATAGATCTTAAAGCTAACTAAATGTGTCTTTTAAACCTGACAAAAGTGTCACAGTCTCAGCTCATTCTTTGGATGATGAAGCCAAAAAAAAAACCAAAAAAAAACCTGTCCTACCCCGATACCCCACAGATTTGTCCGCTGTTAAAACCCATTTCTCAAACCTGGTCATATCATTACATTCTTTCTTGATGGGTTTTCTCTGGGTTTTAACCAAATAATTTTCAAATCATGCAAGCTTCTATAATTTAATATAATTTTGCAGTACAGTACCCAGTACTATGACAAAAGACTCAGCACAGCTCACACATACTTATTGTTTAAGTACTTGGAATTCTTTACATTTCTAAATAAGAAATTAATGTGTAAATATCTAGAAAAATACTAACCTGATTAATTTTCTTTTCAAATCCCAGCCATATACTCCTCCATTTCCTTTATATCTTGTTCCAGATACAATATCAAAATTCCCTTCTTTCTGCTTTCTATAAGCATTTGGTTTTATCAGAAAAAGAGGAGGATTATTTGTATGAAGATAATACAAATTTCAAAATAAGAACAATCACTCTTTTAGTACAAATTCTGTATTTTACAAACCTTCGAACAAATAAGTAGAGAAGAGAGCAAAACAATAGTTATGGTGGCTCTAAGTATTATGTATTCAAAAACCTGTTAACGGTTTTCTTATAAAGAGCTGTTTCAGGGAATCTTATGATTATCTTTTATCAACTATATCATACAATTTCACAGACTACTTCATAAATAATTTATAAAGACCAATATATGCATTTTTAAAGCCTCCCTCTTTAAATATTTAAATTACAAAAGCCCATCATAGGGAAAGAAAGAAGTCTGGACCTATCCTTAGTCTTTCCCATGCCCAATGGCTGCAGAAACTCATCTAAAATTTTACGCTTCCAGTACTACTAAGCAAGAAGGTTGAAAACTACACAGCCTGCCACCCTTGCCCTCCCGTGTAATGCCTGTTGACCGTTTCTCACAACCTGAAATGTTACAGGGAGAGGAAGGTAAGAGGCAGGCAAAAGGGACACATTTCACCAATAATTGAGGACATGGTCCTCTATTCAATATCCCTACACACCCACATGCTGAAATCACTGGAAGATGACATTTATAGATACACTTTTCAAAGCTGAACAACCATTACAAGGAAGAGAAGTACTCTGCCACACATGCTCTCTGTTACTTTAAACCTGAGGACTTTTGCTCCAGTTAGGACCCCGATTTCTCGATCAATTATTCTGGGACACATCTAATGAGGTCCAATCACTTTTATTTGAATTCTTGCCTTGCCAAGACAGCTATACAAGAATATAAAGCTTTGAAATATTACTATGAAACAATAAGAGTTCAGGAGTCATTCTCTCATATGACAATCAGCACCTACCTGATAAACTCTGGAATAAATTTAGGCTGAAATGGAAGGAAAACAGATGAGAAAAAATAAATGAGTGAGGGAGAAAAAAAATCAATGAAAATTTAATTATAGCAGATTAAAAACACAGCACAAAAAATACAGCAGACTTACATGGTGAGAGAGGTCAGCATCCATAATAACAATAAAATTCCCAGTGGCGTGCTTCATTCCATGAATATAAGCAGTGCCTGATGAAAACAGTACAGAAATAATTTCCCCTCACTATTTTAACATATACAATCTTCTAGCCACAGTCTTCACCTTTTCTAAGACCTCCAAGTTATACTAGAAAAGGATCAATTAAGAACTCCAAAAATTTGTTTTAAAACTATGTCTCAGTGGTCAATCATCAAAATATTTTTCCTTTTCCCTACAATTTCAGCACTATAAACCTTGGCAAACCCTCCTCCATTAGAAATGCACAGGGAAACATGAGCTGGTAAGTGGGTCACTATTTGAAATACCATTTTCTGAGGGCACTTGTCAGGCACAGAAAACTAGAAATAGGACATAGGCAACAAAATAATCACTGATAGGTAAAAAAAACCCCGATTTCTCGACTCAATTTACTATTAGTGGTATAGAAATTTTAGTTTGCTCTCCTTGACACCATCAATTATATCCTGTTACCTAACCTGAAAACAGCCTTTTTTCTTCTTTCTTTAGATTTTGTTGCATTTTATTCATCCTGGGTGAACTGCTGTAGCTATCTTGATAAGAGCTGGAAAAAAAGTTTTGCTATTACAGTTTTCCTCAATAATGCAAATTTCTAACCCAAGTCATATAATTCAAAGACAGCACTGCTTCCAAGGATAGTACAGCAGCACAACAGAGACTAAAATCTGGCATATACCCTCCACTGATTCAAATTACTCAAGCCTTTCTGTTAACTTCATAAGGAATAGATAAAACTGAAAACAAAACACTCAGCAGTCACTCTCACAGGAAACTAAACTCCTGATTAATGAACAGCCTCTCTTTACTTTCTTTTCCATGTTGTTTGCAAAGTTACACAGTTGGAGTATCACAGATTTGTGTATTGTACATGATTAGTAGATATGATACAAGAAAAAATTAAGTCAAGTCAGTTTTTATCTATAATACCAGTCAAATTAGGACAAAGGATGAAAAGGCAGAAAACATATAAATAAGTAAGCTTTTGTGAGTTTCTTAGATAAATGAGATATAGAAAAAAGTATAGGAAGGCAATTTAAATAGACAGTTCAATAACAACATTAGAATTTAATTTTTGTTCAGTGGACTGAAGAGATTAGTTAGCTGCAGTGCTCAGTACACAGGACACCTCGAAGGGTTTACCAGCAGGTGGAAGTGGCAGTTGCCAAGACATTTAGTAAGAAAGGCAGATGCTGATTTCAAATAAATCAAACAGGGTACTGCATTTTATCATTTTCTCCATTCCTATTATAAGAGAGGAGGGATAAGGATACAACATGAATCTTGGCAGATGGAAATATCTCCACTTTATTTTAGGACAGTTTCAATACTACAAGTTTGAATGTTATTTATGACTTCCGAGGGTATCTGCTTTTTTCTAAAGCAAATAATCATAGAATCACTGAATGGTCTGGGTTGAAAGGGACCATAAGGATTAACCAGTTCCACCCCCCTGCCATGGGCAGGGACACCTCCCACCAGCCCAGGTTGCTCAAAGCCTCATCCAGCCTGGCCTTGAACCCCTCCAGGGATGGGGCATCCACAGCTTCTCTGGGCACCCTGGGCCACTGCCTCACCACCCGCACAGGAAAAAACTTCACTTCCCTCGACCTTCTGGTCACGCTAATGACAAACTCGATTTACATATTCTGTGAATATGCAGTCCTGTATCACTCCATGCAAATTTCAGTGGTCAATCTCAGTGGTACAAGATTGGCTCCCAAATTAGCAAGTTCTCTGCAATACAAATAACTTTCGGAATGTACTTCAAAGCCTTCAGTTCACATGTTGGTTAATAGGTGAGACAATACTTTAGTAGTTTGAGTGCTGGACATCTGTCAGATATGTATTCTTTATTTAATTAGAGTCATAATTCACACTGAAATGAGTTTAATTGCATGTGGATAGGTTGCACAGAAAGTACCACTATCCCCTCTGGATCAGTAGGTTCCAAAAAATATAGCAGCTCTTGTAAAAAGTTGATTTTTTTCTCAATCTAGACCCCTCATTCTGTAATCAGTGAATGCAGTATGGGAGGGAGAAGCAGCACGATGGTAACAGGAAAACACAGTTGTGCAGAATTGCAGTAGCCACAGTTTTCAGGTTTGAGGTTGTGGGGAACTTGTTATAAATACTCTGCGGCTTTCATGTGTGCAGTTTTTAAGCTTGTTCACTTACAGAAAACTTTATGAAAACATATATTTCTGCTTTTGGGATTTACTGTGATTTCTTCTGGAACTTTGTACACTAGAATCAATAAAAGAATAGGGCAGAGTTTTTTTTTTTTCATTATTGTTTTTTGTACAAATCAGAGTTGATAAGGACTTACCGAGGCCCAACTTTCTTTCTCTGGGTCTTAGAAGCTGCAGGATATATCAAAATATACAAATGTTACTTAAAATACAGTTTTTAATTAATTTTAGTGACACCTTAAAATCTGCTCTTTTTAAGGTATAAAAATAATTGAAAATGTACTTTTCATTCTTAGAAATTCAGATTAAATAAAAAACCCCAAATTTATCTGTTAAAATACAGGAGAAACAAACCATTATATTAAACAGGTATTTGACCAGGTCATATTTAAAAACAAACCCCTTTTAAACTTTACTTAGTAGTTCTGCAGTAAAACACAACCTTAAAAGCACCGTCTTCGTAACTGAAGGATTTCTTCAAGTTCCACTATCTGAAATACAGTTATAAATCTGGACAGTCTCCACAGCACCATTACTGTTAAGGAATGACAGACACTAAAAGCAAATATTGTAGCAAGTTTCCCAAAGTAATTTAGCACACTTTTAGTACTGAATATAAATTTAAGATTTTCATGTGCATATAGATATACTCCATGAATAATGGCCATATAACAATATTACTGATCCTGCAGAATATGAGTGACCAAGCTTTAAACCTGTGC
>VZTO01036802.1:0-10055 GCA_013400615.1 Syrrhaptes paradoxus
ATGTCTGTTGCCCTTCCTCTGTCGTAGAATATTTTATGTCGTGGCTCTGTCATAGAATATTTTAAAACATCCACTATCTTCTTAACACAGATAACTCAAAGTTGCTAATCTAAAACATATTAAATATTTGTAGATATGGAGCAAATTATCTAACAAAGATGCTGGATGTGCCCGAAGAGGATTCACCTTCTCCTCATTGCCTTCACTAGGAGCACAGTGTGCTGGCATCTGACATACATTTTAAGAAAGGATGGTAGGCATTATTGGCACACTTAACATGGATGATACTCATATGTTGGACCATATAATCTTCACAAGATTATATAATTTCCTAGATTGTAATCTCTATCTCATGCCATATGAACCAAGTTAGAATGATAAGGAATTTACTATAAAGTCAGTCAAGTATCTACCTGCGATTAGCCAGGAGTCCTAAAATTATCAGCTCATTAGAAACATGTCTGTGACATATTATTCACACGGACAAGCCCTTGCTCAGGAGCAATCCCCTGAACTCAGCACAGGGAACAAGGGAGAGGACCGGTATCCAGCACACGTGCTTCCGGTAGGGTGGATAGCAGCATTTCAGTGGGTGAATAGGTTAGAAATGGGTCCTACACTTTCTCCTCTAACTGAGAACTAGATTCAGGATTTGTGAAATGTTTCTCACTTGTCCTGAGATGTTTTTCTGGAAATCAACCTCACATTTGCAGACATTACTGTTACAAATACTGGCTCCTCTCCATCGATGCTATAATGCACTACTGTCAATTTTGACCCCACATTGCAGAAGGTTTGTTCTCAGCAGGATCATTTGATAGAGCAGCAGCAATGTTTGCCACAGTTGCAGAAGCAAGTCCAGAGCTGATTATGTCTTTTCATTGATTGAAGGGGACTTCTGTGGGATCCAATAGTTTTTCCAGCTTTGCTGATTAGAACCGGGCAAGATTTTTCTGTTGAAGGATGTTGGCTTCTTCAACTAATGCAATTCAACTGTTGACAAAATAAGAGTTTTAGTTGAAAACTCAATTTCAATTAAAATCCCAAACTAAATGCTTTGATTGTGGATCATAAAGTCTCTGATTAAAAAACAAAACATTATTTCAGATGTTGAAATTCCTCTTTATATTAGTTCTTGCTTTTCTTTCTTCTTGCAACCCTCTCACAAAAAAAAAAAAGTTTGTATAAAACATACATCAAAAATAGCAGAGGAAGGGATTTTTGGATTGTATTTTTCCACATGGAAGATACATCTCTAAAGCAACCCTATTGCTAATGCATGTGGAGACAAAGCAGCATTAGTAATGCTGATAACATTTAGGAGACACAGGTATCATTCATCTTAGGCTCTTGGAGAACACACTTTTTACAGATACTCAAGGAACTTCAGATGTGGGACAGGAATCTTTGGAATATATCCATGAAAACTAGATTAGAATTAAAGAAAGGAAGTACTGAAAAAGTAATACTGAATTAAAATCCATTGGAGTTGAATTTGGGGCTCAGTTCAAATATTCTTACCTGCATGGAATGGCATTTTGATTTCAAGCCACCCCACTAGTGAACTGTGGGTGCTATTTATTAATGTAAAGGCATTACAGCCTGGCCCACTGTTATTTAGAAATAGAACCGTAATTGTGTATTGAGTTCTTATCTTAGGATGAGGTAATCTACAGTATGCTGGTGAATGTTTATCAACTGGGCTGGTAAAGCCCCAGGGAATGGCAAAGAGGAGAAAGAATGGGAAGGAGACACATTGGCTATGAAACACTCCTTGCCAACAAGAAACAAGAAACAATAGTGTGCTGCAACTGAGAAAGAAAGACACTTCCTGGGACAAGATACCTTGCTGAGGTACATTACTAAAAAGAGATAAGCATAACAGGTTGGGGCAAACAAAACAGCAATTCTTGCAGCAAGACACAAGATCTTTCTAAGGTTTATGTTTAAGGTTTCTAAGGTCAAGTGACTCTTGCTTCAGATCAGCAAAGTATCTGTTTCTCAGGTAAAAATGTTTAAAGCAACTTGTTATAGAAAGTAAGTACTAAGCAACTCTTGAATACCAAAGACCTGCAAAATCTCTTAAAATAGACACCCAAAATAGCACACCACTTCAGATTTCTCCACATTTTTTCCATATAGTTGAATGAGTAATTTTCCAGTCTGAAACTTATCAAAGCATCACACCTCAACATTTTACTTCCTATTTTCTGGCTACTCTTAACTGACTAATTATAATCTCAATATTAAAAAGAAAATTTATTTCAGATCTGCCTCTGGAGTCGAGCTCTCCATAGGGTGTCCAAATTCCAAACTCAGAGAAGGAATAAATGCTATTCCTACTCAAGTATGCCCAAAAGGGGTATGGGATGGAAAGAGTTGCAAAGCCACATGCAGAACATGTGAGAATGACAGGGAGATGTTAAAAGCAAGGCAAGAAGAGTTTCTTTTTAAAAAAAAACTTTGACCACTGCTGGTTAGATTTTTCAGGAAACAACACAGAGCAGAACAAGAACTGACAGCACCTAGAAAGTACATGTGCTGCTTGTACTGCTGCCCATCCTCTTTCAGGAGGGATTTTGCGCACTACTCCCACCACCAAATTTGAAAATCTTTGCTTTAATCCTTATCATAATTTCTATTCAATTTCTGTAACTTCTATACAGCCTTCCCATTGACTTAAATAAGCACCAGGGTCCTCATATAAAAATAAATTCCAAAGAGGAATACGGACATCACATGAATTAATAAAGCACACAAAATGAAGATGTGGAAGAGAATGCTTTCCACACCTTTTCCTACAGAGCAGCATGCTGTCACATTGGATTAAGGCTCTTCATTGGCTGCATCACATATGGTGCAAAGCATGCATAGCCCGTTATGCTATCTGTGAGAAGAAGAAAACCCTCAGCCAACCTCTTGCTGCAAATTCTGCCCTTAAGCAGCGGTGAGGCTCACTGAGAACTCACTTGCTGAAGCACCATGAATTTCAATTCTTTGGTGCCCGACACAAGACAGTTTAAAGGGGACTGGGTTTTTATAATCCAGTTATCCTGCATTGGGCATCCAGACCTGGACTATTTCACCAGGAATAAACTTGTTCAGAAATATTTTCCCTCATTTCCAGCCCTAATTTTTTGTCAGACAGCAGGCTACAAAACCAACATCAGCCTCTGCCAGCTGGTTGAGTAACCCCACAGAAATGTGTAGACGAAGTTCTCCCAAATCTCATACATCACAACAAATAATTGATTCCCCTGGTGATGTTCGGGACTCTTTGTCAAGCTGATAGCTCTTTCACAGGCCTAATAAGAAAGAAAATAAAGAGCAATTTAGCAGAACTTGTGCTTCATGTTCATGCAGGTCACCACTGTTACAGTCACCCAGAGAAACTCCTGCAGACATTATCAGCACTTCCCACTACTGAGCTGGACTGCCAGCTAGCGACAAAGGCAGCTACACTGGCACTCAAAGAACTTGCTGAATACCACCATCTACTGGCTTTAAATGGAGGAAGGAAAGGACAGGAGTGAAGACAGCAGATAAGCAAGGAGGGGAAAGTGAAAGTGGCTAAAGAAAATGAAAAGCATGAGGAAGATAAAACCAAAGCTACCTCTCATAAAATAAAAGGTCATTTATACCAGTATCAAAGGAGCAAGAGACGGGGGGGGGGAAAAAGAAAGACGGTGGGAGCTGTTTTCCTGACAAATTGCCACATGCACCCCACAGCTGGCTATGAGTACTGGGCAGGAGCCTGCGGACATTGCACCAGAGTCCGGCTATTGGGAACAAACACAGCTCTACCAGAATAGGTGCAGGCAGGCCATCTCATACTAGCAGGCTTCTCAAAAGCCTACAGACCCTTAGATTATGCAGGCTGATGTCCTGTGTATCATGGGCCATTACATCTCAAAATCCTTCTTTATTTTAGCCCAAAATCTTGTGTTTGCTTCAGGTATCTACAAGAGTGTCTGGCCTTAAAAGAAAGGCACCAAAAGAAGTCTGGAGTTTGTTTGAATGGGTGGTCACCTCCTTCTTGCCACAGTTCCCATCTGTGCCAGTATCAACAGGAGGCTATTGTCTGCAGAGTCTAATTGCTCAGGCATGGCTTCCTGCCTTGGGCTGCTCCTGGACCTTGCAGGGTGATGGCTAGCATCTCCTGACATATCACAGCCTCTGGATGGCTCTGTGTTACAGAGCTCCTCCACAAGCAATATGCTCACCGCACTATTGATCTGAGCTAGATAGGATAGGGAAGACTCCACATGTCATTACCATACTGCTCAAGTAATCCACCCACTTCGATCTGCAAGGCTGTTATCACACAGATTGTTGTACGCACACCTTCCAGGAGTGACTTTACAAAGTCATCTTTTCACTCAGAGTCATAATTAGAGACAGGAATGTAATATTGCAAAAGAGATTTAATATTCATTTGAATCCTTAACATTAATTTGCTTCAGCTGCATGCCAGCTCCCTTTCCATATTTGCTTTCAACTAATATTTTAACAAATTGGTTTTCTAGCAGGAATATTTGTGGAAATGATACATTTTAAATCAATACTGGGCAATGCACCTGGGAAAGAAATGTAGTGTTCATAATTGCGTGTATTCTCAACAGAAACCCAATATTAATTGTTCTGCTTATCTAATCCCACGCGCCAGGCTGCATTTCAAGAGGCCTCCACTCAGCCCCTGTCTCTGCCAGACTCCCTGTCTGATCGTGGGCAACTCAAGCAATCTCTCCAGTTCAGTCTGTTCCTGGGCCAGCACAGCTATGCACGAGAGCTCAGGGCTTGCAGCACAGGCAAAGCCTAGCCCTCTGACAGTGACTGCACAGAGATGTTTCCCAAAGCCAGTAAGAACATGGGTATGGCTGCCTAGAACAGGGCAAGTCTACAAATATGAGCTTTTAATTGTCGCTGGCCAGTTCAGGTTAGAATAACAGTTAGGGCTCTCAAATTGCTTTAGTTTATCTGATTTAATCTGAATTATCTAGCTCAGGTTAACAAATTCAAATTAAGAACACATCTGCATTTTTTGCTAGGAAATACCTATCAACCCTAATCTTTCCCACCACGTTCAGGCCATAGAAGATAGAGGAAAGCCTTTACCTTTTCTTCTTGTTCCTAATTACACCACAGTCTATTCCCTTTCTAGACCACAAACAGCCCTGAAAGTCTTATCCCTTCCCCTGCAAAAGATCAAATGCTAAATTAAAAAAAATAGGTATCTCAAATCCCTGTCTTACAGCTCCCTGTGCAAGGAAAGGGCTCAGCCACACGAATCGGTGATTGCATCAGTTCTATCTGCAAATGCTGGGTTTTTTCCTCTATATGAGAAAGGTTGGAGAATTAAGGAAATCATATTCCACTTGAATTTGCTGCTGCTGGGACTCTTTCCTCTCTCTGTGTGTTATTTCACCTCTTTCTTTGTTCAGCCTAGCAGCATATCCTTTCCTTTTTTTTTTTTTTTCTATGTTGGCCTATTCCTTTTTCTTCCTGTGTTTCCCTCACTAATTTCTACCTCCTTTTTTAGTCTGCCCTGTTTCATCCTCATAGCAAAGCAAGAAGAGATTGTAGCGTATTATTCATTTATTTCTTTACAGTGGTATTTCAGAACCTGTGCTGGCTGCACTCTGACTTTCCCTTTTCCTCCACCAAGTCTCAGGACGGAATAAAACCTTCAGTCTGTGCCATCACACCGTCTGCTTATGTGTTGCCACCACTCCTCCACCTCCACGGCAGCCACCTTTCTGCTCTTTGCCTCTCTGTGCTCATCTCTCTACTTCTTCCACTTCAGTCAGACTCTTCCTCTCTCCTCCTTATTTCTCTTTCTTCATCCCAGGCTATAAGCCAAATGCCTCAGGCCTGAGAGTGAAAAAGAGAGAGAGAGAAAGAAAAAAGAAATGAAAAAAAGAAAAAAAAAGAAAAAAAAAGGGAAAATTACCCAGCTCCAAAGGTCTGCATAGGATTAAGCCCCATTTGCCCCAGATGGTTTGGAGACAAGAGAAAAAAAAGAATTCAGACACAGCAAGGACTAGATAGTCAGATTTTCTGAGTAAGCAAGTAATGCCAGAAAACATACTGGTCTAATTTAACTCACATAGTACCAATGCAAATTACTGCTGGTAGGGATCAAGGCTGGGATTTTTGAAAGGGCTAAAGCTCATGCTTTTAAAAGCTCTTTACTGACTTAGGAGCCAAAGCCCCATTTTTAAAAGGAAGTTAAGAGCAAAAACCCGCTTCTGAAGCCAGTCCTAATTCTACCAGTCAGACTGGCATTCCCAGATCCTGACCTTGCCACCACCTCATTTTCATGGGGAAAGTCCCCAGGCTCTCTCTCAGTGGGCAGACACAGGCTGTGCCTTGGCAACAGCAAGCAGCTCAGTGCCCAAATCCCAGGCTGAATCAGAAATCGGGTGATTGCCCGCTGGATCTGGTTGGCACACAACGGACACACAGAAGTCTCATCATATTCCAAGCCTAGTGATACCAGTTAGCTATCCTTTGAACACCCCATTCAAACTCCGTCATCAGCCAAACTTAGAGCAAGATTTAAATGTGGACTCTCCCACTTTTAGGAGAAAGCACTGTCGCTGGATGCAAGGCATACTGAAAGGTCTTGCCATGGTCTTCCTGCTGTAGTTCCTTTGCTTTGTGTAAAATACTGAAAGATTCGCTGGGGCAGACAGAAATCCAAAATGTTCCACAGCTTCCCAGAGGTGGGAAGCTGATTTTCAAAGCCCAGCCTTGAGACTTGAGGAATATTTTGGGAGAGGAAAATGCATCAGTTCTCTTCTGGTTTTCTTGTGGTTTGTCTGGTTGGTTTTCATATGAGATGGGACTTAAGCCTTATTTCTAAGAGAGGTTTAGTGGCAAGGTGAGGGAAGAGTCATATCCAGAGGTAGACACTTGCCTCTTTTTGGCAACGCAAGGCAGGATAGGAAAGTCTTGTCCTTCCCTCTCACCATGTATGCATTGGTGTGGGCATGCCCAAGGTAATTCAAGAACTCTGGTGGCTATGTATACTGTTCAGTAAGTGCCTATATCTCCCTCACCAAAAGTCAGTGGCACTTGCTTTCTCCCAAGTCATTTAGAGTACAAATTTCAGAGGTATCTTAGGGCCAGATGTTTACAGATATTTAAATCTCCAAACTGCACTTACATAAAATATTCCTCAATGAATTAGGAGCATAGTCTATCAATTTTCAATTGAATTTTCGCCTCTGAGTCCTAGAGATGCTTTTTGAAAATCCAAGTCTTGCAAATACATTTAGCAATAAGCACCAAAATACTGACTTTGAAACAGCTGGCCATCTACACGTGAGGACGCATTCTCATATGCACCCAGTTCCATGGCTGATATAGCAATGAAATGCCCAGATTTTCAAATATGCCAAGCATATTTGAAGAACCATTCTTCACCATCCTGTATTCTCTTTGGGAAAGGCAGAATTCATCACTGCTTTTCTGAAGTGAGGCTGGTGTTGTGTTCTTTTGAAAACCAGGCCCTACTATTTACTACTTCTCTGAACAGCTCCATGTTTTTTAATATTTGCTGGCAGAAACTGTACCGTTGTCTCCAAGGTAGCCTCATCTTCCTTCCCAGATATCCCTTCTGACTTCAGTAGCAGTAAAGGTAGATCAATCAGTTATTTTGAAAATCCACCTTCTATACCATATCACAGCAACTCAACACCAATTTTGGATCTTGAATCTTTTCAACAAACAGGCAGTTAATGATCTATAGGCAAAGACTGTTTGACAAGCATGGATGAACTGTAAATCTGTATGTAAAAATCACCATCTTTTCACATACAACTTGTGGAGAGAAAGAGGAAAATGAATTAAATTAGCTATCATTACAAACTGTGGTCTAGAAATGAATCACAGATGTTTTAATGGAGAATGGGTTTTTTCATAACACAATTCTTCTGAAAAGTGCCCATTCTGCATAAAAAGGATCCTTTTTTCCCCTGAAGAAACTGATTGTTCAAAATATTAAAGTATTCCAACCATGCACAAAGACATTTCTGCATGCCTTTGCAATGTTCCATGGGAGCTGGATTTTGTTCTATGATGTTCATCTAAGCCAAACTCCCCAAATGAATTACATTTCAAATGTCATATATCTATCATCTGTAAGGGAGGAGACCACAGAGGATCAGTCCAAATTGAAGCCAGGTTTAAAGAAGCTTAAAGAGAGAAGTTTAAAGCCAGGTACTACAGCATCTTTTCCAAACAGAAATATTCTGGTCTTTCACTGTACATTTTCTTTTTATTATTTTTTTTTCTTCACTGCAGTTACAATTCTTTTCCTTACTCAGTGTTTATGCTATACGTGAGTCAGTAACAGTCATGTGATAAGCAGAAAAGTAGTTTGATAAAGGTCCACTATAATATGTACGTTTGGCCAGCAGCACTTGGACCCACATCTGTCTCCATGGCATAATCCTCTTATCCCTGTGCAATTCAGGTAAGAGCTAAGAGTAAGTGAAATTTCCAGCATGAATCCATATGTCCACAAATACAAATCTCCAGACAGACAAGTGCTTTCTTCCTTCTCCTAAAAGATAGAGGTTTTTCACTTTTGTGTCCCATTGCTCCCACATTTACCTCCTTCACAAAGCCCCAGCTACTATTCCAAAAGAATCGCACTAAACTGAGATTCAGGACCAATATGTTCTGCACTTACAATCACTAAAAAGTACACTAGTCTCCTGCTTATCCAAGCCAGCAAGATACAGTTTTTAGGTGGAAGGAACTTCCCCTGTTAGACCAAATAGTATCATTTGAAAAAGCACACAAGCTTTCAGGACAGCTCACGGGTCTTTCTTCCAGATCTAAAACATAAGCAGCAGAATTCAAAACTAAAAGTAAACTGCAAAATTAATTTAACATCTACCAGTGAGGCCATCTATTTAAGAAACAGTAACTGGTATATGGGGGGAGATGTTAACAGCATAAAATTAAGAGTGGCAAGGTGACTGCAGGACTGGGGAAAAGAAATTATTTATAGCCAGTGAAATATGAAGGTGCTGTAGGTGGGGTAGGAAGTTCAAGTGTGGTAAAATACCTTTGATGTCAACTGCTTACAAATTTTATTCCCAGGCATGACAAAGGAAAATGTGGTTTTTTTCAGTATAAAAACCACTGGTGACTGAGCTGGGAAGGCTCCACAACTAAATTATCAGACTGGAACAGTAAATTTGCATGTCTCATTTTTGGGGGACACACAGAGGGGCTCTGAACTCCAGACTCCAGTAGAGTCGATAACAAAGTCCAGACTTGTCCAGATTCCCTTGCTGACCTGTGGGAGCAGATGCCTACTTTCCTGTGATACGGCTATAGCATGAAAAATCCTGGCAGTTCCTGATCCCTCCAAATGAAGAACACTATCTGTACAGCCACTCCAAACAGAGAACCAGAACAGTGCATAATGTGGCATGATTCCTTACGAAGATTTTCTAAATCTAGTAAAATGGAAAAATGGTCCAGTCCAGAATAGAGCTAGGCTTAATATGTTTTAATAAGAAACAAAGAAAGCACTGTTTTGCACTGTATTGTTCAGGCTTGCCTTTATGCACATGTGGAAAAATGTTTACTAAATAACTCAAATACTTAGCAGTGACATGCATTTTATTTCAAACTGAATTTTCTGCAAGTGTACACATGCTAAAAGGGAAGCAAAAGTCATCAATTTTCTCTGGGTACCAAATTGTCAGCACTGTTCTGCAGACGCCAACCCCTCCATTTCACCAAGAATGACCCATGTAAAAACCCAAACCAAACAGACTCCTCTCTCCAGAACAAAAACAGAAACAAAAAAAGAAAAGTGTACCATCCTTCATTATGAGCAAGAATGGCAGGGAGGGGACTCATGGCTTCAGTCTTCTAACCATTCATAAGGAGATTGCCTCTTTAATATGTGGCTAGGGCCCATGATCCATGTTCAATCCTCATTCTGCCAGGTGAGTAAAGACATTTGAAAAGTGCCTGACCGAAAGAACTAGATAAAGAATACCACACCCCCCCCCCGCCCTACATTAATT
>VZTO01036827.1:0-13242 GCA_013400615.1 Syrrhaptes paradoxus
CTTAGGTTTAGGACTGAGACCCTAATTGGCCAATATTATATTCCAGATCATACACGTCATGCCCAGAAATTAATTATTTCCCATTTCAAAGGAGCTTTGCTTTCCTGGTTTTATTAATTTATCACTGAACCAATAAACTTTCCCTTAGTGCAAGAGCAAGGAAAGCTTTTTTTTTTCTATATAATAGCGGATTTTCAAAAATACTTTACTTTTTCCTAAGAATTTTTCTACTTGAAGAAATCATACACATGTACATGTCAGAAGAATTTATTTCAGACAATTCAGAAGCTGCTGAAAATTTTTCACTTGCAAATTAAGTAATGAACTTTAATCTCTGAAAAGAAGTGACAATAAAGTAATCACATTTCTGCTACCTACGTTGTCATTTTTCTCAACCATCCAATGGCTGAAAAAGTAATACGTATTGCTAGTTTTACTTTCTGCTTTGAAACTTCATTCTCTGAGAGCAAGTCAATTTTACTGTAGCTTCTGGTCCTGACAAGATGTTAAAAATAGGCAAAATAGTTTAAAAAATTAGTTTAATTTTCAGTCAAAATTAAGATGATTCATACCGAAAGCAATGGATGGCACACAGAAAAATAGAACGGTTCCCATGATGAAGGGTTGGGGTGAGAAGTCATGTTACATGTTGATGCTCAGCCAAGTAGTACACAGTGTCTGATTCCCAACTTTCTCTATTTTTTTTAAACAGTTTGATGCAGACAGAGATGAAGAAGAAGTGTTCTTTGACATAAGTTCGGCAGTTGACAATAAACTATTTGCAAACAAAGAAGCTGCAGCAGGTGAGTTAATATAAGATTTAAAGAACCACATTTTTTATACTGCTTTTGATACTGCTGGGATTCCTTTTCATATTCCTCAAGTCTGGATGCAAGTGCTTCAGCAAAGTCTTGACTGACCTCAAACATTTGCACAACCAAGACCAAAAAAATCTCTTCACACTCAGAAACTTCATACAGTTCACCTAATATCTTGCTTATCTACAAGCTCACCTTAAAATACTGTAAATTGTCCACTAAACAACTACATCATTAATACAAAAACTTCAGAAGTTGATTGAATCCCGTTGTCAGCCATCTTGTTTCAGTTCCAGATGATACCTCAGTGTTCACCCAAAAACCAGTCCTATGAGATTAATAATCGTCCTTCCTACCTAATAATAGGTACTAATTCTGAAACTGTGTGTGAATGTAATTCAGGAGTTTGGGGGGATTATTTATTTATATATTTATTATTTGTGCTTACTGAGTTTTAAATGTTTTCAAAGAAAAAGTCTTTGAGCGACAAAGAACAGCAAAAGAATTTAAGCTAAAATTCAAAGCACTGAAAATCCATAACGTATCAGAAATATTGAGGGGAATGGAAAAATTTTCCTTGGTAACTTCACTAATTTTTCTTTTTACAGATGGCATCTGTGTCTGCTTTCCAAGTAGCCCATGAGGGTTATATAGGTAGATGAGGTCCTAAATGTCTTGTCAAACAGCACACAAAAAGAAAATTCTAGGTGAAAGATTTTCCTGTAAAATTTACTAGCTTTATTAAAGATTAGATGTGTATAGTAGAGAAAGTTGTGTATGTGATCTCTCCTCTGTTTAAGGGAAAACTCATCTGCCATAAATTGGCAGACAGGGGAGATTCAGTTATTTGTACTCATGAACAATCATCTGCCAAGGAAGGAGGAACTGATGAAGCACAATGAAGTTTAGTAGTAGCAATACATCTATTATCCCTTTTTGACAAAGGGGTGAATTGCTTTTTCCTACTAGCAAGACATTTGCAAAGAGCGGTGCTTCAGACAGAAAGATTAGGTCATGTTTTGAAGATTTGAAAGGGGGTTCCAAGCTAGCTAGCCTAAAAAACCCACCCTTAAGGCTATTTTTGATAATGTTAAAAATGAGGTACAGATGAATTACCAAAGAGCGGGGAGGTTGACAATGATAAAACGTGCATTAGCTAAAAAAAACCTATATTTCTAGTGTTCATCTTCGAGATAAGATGCACACAAGAATAAAGACTACTAACTTTCTCCATTAAGCGGCATGCTTACCTCTTTTGTGCTTAGTTTTATTCCTAGAGGCAGGAGATTGATTCCAAACCTAAAATGGCATTCCCACTGTATAGCATCATATTGATAATTATCTGTGGATTCCCTACAGGTTCCCGAAGTACTGAATAGCAAGGGGAAAGAAATGTCATAAAGGTTCTAGCTCTGACAAACAGATTGGCAAAAGCTACACAATTTGCACAAACCGATTGTGATTCTGGATGAGTTCCAGTCAGTTCCTTTTAAGTCTGCTCTACTTAATAAATTCCTCATCAAGGTAATTGGAGAGCTCAGAGCTTTATCAGAAGTCATGCCACAATCATCTAATTGGTGCCTAATCTGAGCACCAATAATAGAAGGGAGATTTGAGGTAGGATTTCTAGAGATCCTGTGAGACCAGATATTTAATTTCTAGAATCGCAATCCCAGCACTGCCTTGATCTCACTTTTTGTCTTTTAATCTTTTAGTGATATTGCAATATATTTTGATTCCTGATGGCTAAATAGAAACATGATATTTCTAATATTTTTATGCCTCCACATCTATCGATTTCATGTTATACCTCTAAAATCCAGTTGCAATCAACAGTGTGACAATTTATGCTGAAAGAAAACTGAATATTTTGATAGATTAAAAAACAGTTTTCTCATTGTTGCTTTCTGCAGCATATGAAGAGCGTTGCTAAGAGCAACATCCTGTCATGAAACTCAACAGTGTAAGGTTGCAATAAAATTTGTATTAGAAGCATCTTACTGAGAGCAAAATTAAAATGTAATCATTCTAATACTAATCAATCCTTCAGTAAATTATTTCTGTTATATTCCACTTGAAATTTATCTTCTAAGCATTTGTCTTACCCAAGTGCTTATATGTAGCACATAGTACTTGAGTTATTAAACGGTGCTTCAGAGCATGTTCCATAACAAAATAAAAATGTGTCTTTTTATTGAGCCTAAACATGGTATTTAGAGAAGCAATATTTTTCACAGGATAGTCTTACATTACTTTTTATGACAGTTGGTGCTGAACAGAGCAAATACTGTGGCTGTTAAAATATGAGTATGGACATATTTGAGCCAATGAACCATATTGAATAGAATTGCTACCAGGATTTGAAATAAGTAATGGATTTAAGCAAGGATTGGAAATACATTAGCTGATGTGCAAAACCACAAGTGATCCAAGGAGCAGATGTAATTAACTCGCATGATGGGGTGTAGCTACCTTGTAATGGGAAGTCAAATCAACTGCAGATAAATTTAGACAGATCAGTACAATTTAGTTTCATTGTATAAATGAATTTACTGAACTGTGAAAAAGTAGTGCTTGACATTTGCATTCATGAAAACTTAGGATGAACACACTTTCAAGAAAATGACACATATTTCAGAACACTGAAATATTTTATAGGACCAGAGACACTTACGGCCATGATCCCCCTGGGTTCTGGGGTGCATTTCTGTGGTAGGAATCACACACCTGCCTGTAACAGCCGTACCCTCTCAGCTTTCCATGACCAATCCTGTGCAATTCAGCTTAGGAGCAACAAACAATAACTAAATTCAGCATAAAATTTAAAAGTACAGCCTCACGGTGAACGAAGTGACTGAGCACAGCCCCACACTGCTCCAGGGGCAGGGGAGTCATTCTCGCTGGCTGTCAGACCTGGGAGGGGGTGGCTCCTGTCAGTGCACCCTTGTACAACTGGAGCCACACATTAATTCAACTCATCCCTCAGTGCGGTGTCATTGAATCCTCTTGGGTTCCTAGCAAAACAAATCTTTATGAATGATTCCTCCAGTGTCAAGATACAAAGCCTAGCAAAAAAAGGGAATGCATTCTAGCTGATCTGATGCTTCCTTTTTCAGCAGCCTGCTCCTCCCTGGAGAGCTGATTATTCAGTTAACAGGGGTTTAATAAAAACTTCTAACTGATTTATTTTTTAATTGTGCAGTACTGTACCTAATAAAATCCTCTCTGTTTTTTCCCCTAAGGAAAACACAGGGCATATGAAAATGACCAGGCTTCCCTTACCTCAACTTTCTGCATGACCTGAAATTGAGGAAGCATATTTTAAGTCATAAGAGTACCTTTTCAGATCAGTTGCTTGCAAGCTATTTCTCCCTGGTGGTGGAGCTTTTATGCATTCTCTTAATGTTTTTAACTGTTGAGTTTCCCGTTTTGAAATTGATACAGCGACTCAGATTATTTGCAATGGGTTCATATGAGCACACGAAGGCTCTGAGTTAACCAAGAACTGAGATTATCTGGTGGAATGGGGTATTTCTTCGAAAAGAATTTGGACAATTCAGATTGTAAGACTTTCCTCCTAGTGGTAAACAAGTATTAATTTTTTTATAGCCTGGTTCTCATTGTACCAATTTATCCAAGGAAAAACAATGCAATTTACTCAGAAAAGGCAGTGAAACTTATGAACAGCTTTTTTGTTGTCAGAATATGAGATGTGCAGCATGCAAACCCATTGAAAGCAGCAAGGCATATTTGCTTCCAAATGTTTTAACCAATCCTCCTGTTTCCCTTAAGCCAACATTTTGTGTTTCTCCTTTGATAGTGGAACATTGCCACAAATTTTACATAAAATGTTGCTGACTGAAACTTGGGCTTAGAAAACCTGAGCTGGGTTTTGAATTATCCATTCTTTCTAACACTCTCCTCTTGGCTTTAGCCTTGCCAGTAGCTTTGCCTACCACCAGGATTACTGACTGCCTGTACCTTGCAAAGTGGGTATCTGGTACGCTTCCACTGCCATGTATACTAGCAATTGGTTAGGGATCCTGTTGTTCTCCCCTAGAAGACCTGTTCTAGCAAGATTTAGTCCAAACTCAGCAAAATATGCTCCCTCCAACAAAAACTGAGCTGGAGGATAGCAAACAACTCGTGCTTTCTCATACTGCACAAGGGATGTCACAAGTACTGTTATATGTCCCCTCATTACTTTATCTTGTCCTGGGAGCAGACATTTGCTTCACTTCATTTCTGGTAGGTTTGTCTTTAGGCAATTTGAGAAGGGTAAAGAAATCTGTATATTGTTCAGTGATAGATGGTTATGGGTTTTGTTAGTTTTCATTGAACCAAGAAAGGACACGTATTTTCAGTTTTCCTGCCCTTCCTTGAATATATCCTAGAAAGGAGTTATGCTTCCCCAAGGAAACCAGTGTCTTAGTTCAAGAAAAAAGGCTTAAAATGCTTGATCATATTAAAATTGTATAACCATTATGGCTTTTATCACTTAAGATACATTATGCATAAGTATTCATTTTCAGCCTGACCTTTACATTTAAGTTTGTGGCACCATATTTCATATTACCCTTTCTAGCTAAGGATGCATGCTGCTCTTGGTAGTTAAGTGACAGTTAATCAAATACTAGCATACAAGTGCCTTTAAAAGTGATGGATGTGTCAAGGTAGACCAGTGCTGGTGAGGCTTGAGACTTAATTAAATTGTATTATCAACAACGATACAATGTTAAGAGTGAGATGTCAGCTGTGTAAAATAAATCAAAAAATTAAGATTCTCTCATCAGTTGTAAATCTGTTTGGTTCCATATATCTTTTACAACAGGTATTTTCAAAAGACCGTAAGTGTATATGCCAGAGAACTTGCTGCATATATACATGTGACGTCTAAGATAAAAAGAACATAATCCCTTTCTGTTATTTTTCTACAGCAATCTGATGAAGTATATATGAACATTAGAGGGGAAAAAAAAACCCAAATCACCAGCAGATGGTAGACCCAAGTCTTTCCCTGGTATCTCTTAAATAGTTGCATCAAAGATGAATTTGGCAGCAATTGTAATATGGATTGCAAATTAAAACACCCTGGAATCATCATCTCTAGCAAGCAGTTATGGTTTTAGTCATCATGACATCCAGTCCCTCTCCCCTGTTCTCTCTCTTAGTGATGTTTAGTTCACCACCTACATAGATTATTACTATGTAAACTTTAAAAGCAAACAAAAGCAGATAATACGTAAATGCACTGGAACAAATTGAACTGCAAAATCTGTTATTGATAGTGCTTGTTACGGAGAGCAACCCATACAAACATCTCTAACGGTGAGAAAACAACTCCAGGTCAGCAACAGTCTTAAAACTATGTGTCCTCAATGCCAGTGCTTCCAGGAGCATCATACTGGGAAGAAACACCTGTAACCTGGGTAGAGATACCTGTGACCCAGCAGGAAAGGAGTGGCTTTCTCTTACTCATCAGTGATCTGACTGGGAATGGGAGGACACAAAACAAAGCACATCGTACACTTCCCCTGGTGTTACCTGTTGCTCCCCACATGAAGACAGTGAGTGATTGGACTCACCTCTGGCTACTGGCTGGTTACAGTTTTTAAGTCTGTGTGTCATTACAGCGTTTTTGTTACTCATTTTAATAATGCTGTGAAAAATACTCCTGTAGTCACACACCTATTGACATTTTAATATGTGTTGAATATGTGCAGGATTTGGTTTAGGGCTGCACCATCTGGAGGACACAGGAGACTTTCCTTCCTCATTGCCTTGTAGTGAGATAATCTGAATGGGGTGATAACACCAGAATATGAATATGATGTCCGTGCCACACCCCTCCTGGGTTTATATAGAAAGATGATTACTGGTTTATCCTCCCATTCTGGTTTAGCAAGGACTACCCCCTTTGTGACTTCTTGAAATACCAGTCTCAACTTCTGTTATTCTGCACCTTCAGCAGTTCATCTGAAGCTAAACTGTAAAGCTTAGCTAGGTCTAGTCTTCTCAGCAACTGAATTTTGTCATCCCAAGCACAAGAGGCTGCATGAATTCCTGATCTTGCTACAGGAAGATGATGGGGAGAAGAGGCAGAACCACACTGGGGTAGGGTAGGATAGGAACGGGGACTGTTGCTGCTGGAAGCACGATGCTTTGGTCCCCCATCAGCATCACTCCAGGATCCTTATCTGCTAATCAACAGTCAGTATTTCCTTTCTCTTTCCTCAACATGGTTTATATTCTCCCCAGAGCCAACATCACTGTGGCAATTTTACAATTTCAAGTCATGGCACACAGAACAGCCTGCCCAATAAATTTGCAATCTAGCTGAAACAATTCACCATTAATATAACCATTCCTTATTAAGATTTGTGGTAGCTTTTATGGATGCTTTGAAGGCTTTGTTAATGGAATATCATTCACCCGGGTAATCTAGCACATCTTAATGGTTCCTTGGATCACAGGTTTTGCGTACATACAGACAACGGGAAATCTTACAGTGTTGCATCACATAAAGTGAAAGTTTCTAATCCATTTCAGAAATCTAATTTTCTTTCCTGTTTTAGGGCCAAATGAACTTGATTGCAGTCTGATTATGGATTCTGGAGATACTGTTTATACAGAATTTGACTTTGAAGACCAGGTAATTTTATGTATATATGGCCTATCTCTAGGCAGTTTTCTAGTTTATGTACTTATTGTTCTATACAACTTGTCTGAACAAGGTGGTGGAACTTTAAGGGTGCCTAAGCCAAAGGGCCTTTTAAGTGCAATATAAGTAAATTCATGATGCTCAGCATTTGCTTTCTGGTTATGAGACAAGAGTGAATACTATCATGGTATTAAGAGCCCATATGTTCTATTACTGTACATTGCTGAGTTTCCTCCACAAATTTTAAAATGTTGGCAAATGTGGCAAATAGAATTGTTGGAATGCACTGTAAGTCTACTGTATATTTAAGAAGGAGTAAAACATTTTTCAAAAGAGAGACATGGAAGTACTAGAAGTGTAAAATGTAACTGAAACCAAATCAAACATTCTCCTCTTGAAAAAGCAAAGTGTTTTTAAGAATAAAACAACAGCAAATGCTTACAGTGTGTTGAAACCAGCCTCTCCCATTCTATCCACATCTAAAAACTAAATTTTGATAGCATTTTCCTTGTATATATGAAGAAAGAAGGCTAGAGAGAGAAAAAAGGTTATATACATTTCTCCCCTCTAATCTTCACTGCAGCACTGGACTACTATGTCCAGTTCTGGGCTCACTGGTACAACATAAGGAGCTACTTATAAGAGTCCAGTGAAGGGCGACTAAGATGATTAAGGGACAGGGCCATGCCTCCTACAAGGAAAGGCTGAGAGAGCAGGGAGTGTTCAGCTTGGAAAAGAGAACGCTCAGGGGTATCTTGTAAATGTGTACATTAATCTGAAGGGAGGGTGCAAGGAAAATGTAGCCAGTATGGCTATGGGAGAATATGAACAGTAAGGAAGGTATACTGTTGGTTCATAATGTCTGAAATGCTGTTCAAATAATAAGCACAAGTGTTATAGGTACAAAATAAAATTAACAAAAAGAAATATGAAAATTATACAAATTTATAATTTCAAACTATTATGGTTCACTGATGATACATTGCACAGTTCATAAAAGCACTGACTGTAGTTTTGAATGAAGTCGCATGTCGTTCTTATGTGAGACTAAACAAGACTATGATGGGACCTTATTGTCTTTGTCAATAGCAAATATTTTTTCTACCAGATGTGGCAGTTAGCTTTTCTCATTATTTTGCCAGACTACCACATTGCCATTTTGGCAAGAGTGTAGTGCTGTTATCAAACAGAGAAGGAGAAATGAAGCAAAACCAGGTCAAAGAAAGATATGTAAATATGAAGTGCTTGGTGATGACTCTTTTCAACTGCAGGTTGATATCTTTGATACTTATTAGTGACATTTTTTAAAATGCAACTATTTCTTTTACTAATAAATATTATTATACCCAGTTCATATGAGATGCCTTGTACAAATATAAAGAAAATATAAAGGAGAAAGCAATTGCAACCAAAAGCCGTTACCATCTAAATGGTGCAAGCAGTATTATATACCAAAGCAAAGGAGTAGAGATTACCATAAAGTCATAATGCCATCTAGCAACCCAGTCTGAAAAACAAAATTAGAAATTACTCTCAGGAAGGAAAGATCAATAACTAAATTCAGGAGTGAGGAACTGCTCATGTTCGAAACTTGAGCTCATTTTGACTGTATCGGTGATTTAATACTCCAGTGATTTACCACATGCTGTTTACAAATTGCATGAAGCACCAACAACCTTTACTCGGAGAATCTCAAATGGAAAAGGAACGCGTGTCTGGATACAAATGTGTCATGCAGTGATGTTATTGCATAGGAAATCTGTCATGAGAATGTGGGGGATAAGGCGGCTGGTTTCTAAGCAACCTTACACAGCCGAGCTGCTAAAAATGGATGAATTTTAGCAGAACATCTTGGTAGTCACTGAACAAGAGGAGTTGGATGTTAGAGCAGTACACAACATGTACTGAAGACAAAGCCACAGCTGTGGATGCGTGTCACTGGGGACAGCCGAAATGGATGTACACAGATACCTTTGCATTTTCTCATTCTTGGAATGAGCCAGGAAAATCTCCTGAACTAAGCCAGCAAAGAAGTAACCGAGTTCTTCAGGTGTACACTGTTTCTTGCAGAATAACCTCTCTTGCTGGCAGGCAGGAACAAGGAGAATGAGTGGTGTGGTTCCAACTACCAATGCAGTCATCAGCTTGTCTGGGAGTGCTCCAAAATACACATTTTTTTTTCGAGAAACACTTGCTACTTCTTGTTGAAACAGTGCAAAGCAACACTAACACAGGCTAAGATCTGGCTTTGCTGGAGGAGTACACAAGGGATATTGAATTAAAAATAACTCAGGAAAAGCTTGAGCTTTGTATTGTACCTTTTACAAATGAACATTCAATTAAATTCGTGTAACTAAATTAAAAGCAAGCTGATTGTTTTCTACCAGCTATGCATGAATGCTTCAAGAACTAGAACACTTGTAATCACTAAATCCCTACAGCATTGAAAGGCAGGAGAGAAATACCCACTTTTTAAAAAAACAAAACAAAACATTTTTTTCTCCAAGTCACTAATAACTATTTTTCTGTTCTTTCTCAGACCTCTAGCTGTCAGATCCTGTATTACAGAAGGGGTAATCTAGAATGACTGCCCAAAATATATTCTTCCAAAAATAAAAATAAAAGCAGACAGTACCTGTCATTGAGAATGCCTTGTTTCATGTGGTAGCAATCTCTATAGCTTTTTTCTGGAGTAACAATTACATTACTGATTACTTGATTGAAAAACATATCAGTTTACTGTGCTTTTAAGTTTCAGATATTTTCACTAGTATTAAGATACCAGGAATATGTTTCGTGCCACTCATTTTTGGGTGCAACAGTATAGCTTCTAATGAAGGAAGACTTGTGCTTTATAGAACATTCTCAATTTGCAGAACTCGCTGTTGTGACTATTGTCTGGTTTAATAAGGATTGTATTTTGTTGTTGGAATGCTGTCAAGTGTGATACAGGTTTTCACTGCTCACTGCATTCATTTATACTTACCATTCAATTTCTCAACTTTGCCAAAGAGCCTGTCAATATAATGCCACTTGTTTCCAGAGATCACAAGTTTCTTTAATTAGAAACCTACCATTTGGCTTATTTCAAGTGCATTCAGGCCAAAAGGAGTATTGAAAAACTGGCATCAGTGAATCCTATCAAAGAGTTCTAGAAGAAAAGAGCACCCAATTATTTCCTTGTGAAAACAAGGCTTTCAAGACAACCTTAGCTAGTCTGAGGAATATTTAGACTAATTAGAGAAAAAGTTATGACATACAGTTAGATGACTGTAGAGTAAATACACGCCTGATCAAGTGCTTATGGAATTGATAACTTTAAAATTTGTGAAACTTCATAATCAGGTAAACTTCAGGTAAAAACCTTAAAAATAGCCGCTTTGAATATTTTGGGGGTGGGAGGGGATGTATTTCACATGTACAAAACATGGAAACACATTTTTGTGCCTCAAAGTTACTGGTTAATAATTGAGGTAATTCCACGTCCTTCCAGTGTCAAATTACATACTTATGCAATTAGGTAAATGCAATGGCACATGCAAAGGAGAGATTCCTTCCTTCCCCCCACAAGTATGTCAAAGAACTAGGAAAAGCAGATGTAAAAAAGACTGAAAGATAATAAAACGTTTTCTGTTCAGCAGTGACAAGCAATCTATTGAATTAAGAAAATTGCATAACCCAATCTTTGCTGCAAGTGCAGAATGTTTTATAATTGGAAAACGTGACAGCTCACTTGAAAAGCAACAAGCAAAACCAAACTGAAGTGGAGGAAAAAAAGCCCTCAAAGAGATTTACCCTCATTCTAACGAGAGGAAACAAGCTCTTGATTAAAAGTTGTTGCCATGGAGTGACAATTCTTACAGCTCCCTGTCATTTCCCACTCAGAGCACATACAAATCTAGGCTCCAGGGGAGCAGGAGGGAAAGCTGAACTGATAAAAAACAGACTCCATTGCCACCAAGACTGTAACAACATTTCCGGCCTGACTGATTATCATAGTTTGAAACTTACATATTCAAGAGAGATAATGAAAAGGCCCTGAAAGTCTTTTCAATGCAGAAGCAGAACACAAATATTCCTAAAACTGACAGGCAACAGCAAAGTGAAAGCCTCATTTAATTAAAGCTCTGTGGATTAAACCAAAGACCATCTTCCTCCATTTAGTATGTTTCATATCAGTTGTCACTGTCTTTTGACTCCATTTTCTCTATATCAAATATTCAATCCAAGTAATTCAGTTAACTCTTCAGATACAGTGCTCCAGGGGTTGACATTACAATATGACAAAGAGCAAACTGCACATCTCCATTAGCAGGAGAAATTTTCATTTGAACTTCTAAAGCTGCCTTTCAAAATTAGATAAACATTGATTAAATTATTTAAGGGGTCAGATCTATAATGTGCTATATTAATAACGTGCTTTTTCTTTACCTGAGAACATAAGGAACTTCTGGTATAACAGCAGTTTTATTCATAAGTTGTGCAGCATTAATCGTTACCAATAAAGGTGTTAGTAAAACAATGGCGGGTATCCAGAAGCCATTTGGGCTTTTAATGCTGAACATATCTGCAGCATCCATTTCTCTTTCCCTGATAGGCAGTGGTATCAATTTGAATTACAGAGTTTGGTCCTAAAGGGAAACTGATCAAAACGGGAGTACACATTAGAAAAGAAAATGGACTTTAGGAAACTCAGAGAATGACTGTAAAACTCTGTTCCCTCAATATTTGTTTTTGTTGAAGGGCACAGAAAGGTGGAGTCCAATCTAGTTTAAGAATATCTGCAAAAAGAGATAATACATAGCCATCCAAAGAGATAAAAGATCTAGAGAGGCAGGCCTAACTACAGAGAAAAGATGTTTAATAGAAATGTACTGAAGTCAATGAACAATCTGTTCACTTCAAGTTGCCATGGAAACTGTCCTATTAAATGCTTAAAAGAAAAAAAATCAGTTCTAGAAACAAAGTACTACAGTTTGCCTGTTACAAGGCACTCCTTTAATAAGCTCAAACCAAGTGTATTTTGGCACTTCTGTATCATTTTGTAAGCTTGAAGAATTGTTTTTCGCTTTCAAAATCACCATTGTACACTGTAGTAAAGGCATGTGAAAGAAAGCATACTGCTCTATGTTCCCCCATGCAAACCACGGTGAAATGAAAAAAAAAATTGCCATAGACCCAATTAGCAGTTTTTCTTTGGGGTGCCAGAAACAGTTGTTTGCTCTTCCTTTCACAGACATTATTTGGGTTTACTTTCTGATGATATGTGTATTAGGGAGGACTGAGCTGGTTAATTCAGGTCTTTGCATCCTCATTCCTTTTCTGATTTTGAACCAAAAGTTGCTGCCTGCAGCTCTGGTGGGCAGTACAGGGCATAAGTTACAAGGATGGTGAGCTCACGTGAGTTACTGGAGATTTAAACAACAGTGACAGCATCATTCTTCAAGATGTGCTGCATTTATGCTCCACTGAATACTTTGCAGTAATTTAGGAAGCTCTTTTCTGTCACTTGTGGAAGGTGTCTGTAGAAGAAAGCATTACGATTTACAGCATCTCACCCCCCATTTTTCTAGGCAGTAGCACTAGGATAGTGTACCTCTCCTCACACCATCTTGCCCCTCCACTGGCAAACTGAGGCCTTATCCTTTCATGCACAAAATATAACTTTACAGCTAAATTTATGAGCTTTGCATTTTACATGTCGACCTTTACAGACCAGAGAACATGCATGATTCTTGGGGCATATCAGGCATCCCACACAGT
>VZTO01037625.1:0-10082 GCA_013400615.1 Syrrhaptes paradoxus
TGTGATTCTGTGATACAGCATAAGGTCCAAACTACTACTGCAGTCTTAGAAGTCTGTCATACACAGGTCAATTTCTGACATCAAAAAAATAAATAACTTCTGTTATTTCTGCTGTTAGTTGGCCTTTTCAGGGAGTACTTATTTTGATAGATACATACTGAATGCTATAACTAAAGCCCAGTTCTTTTTTCCTTCAGAGTATGGTTTTCTTTTGTACTACAAATTTACAGTGTCATGAAGGCTAATTCTAAACCACAGAAATTAGGCATGCAGAGATCAACTGTATAGAAAATGGAACTATAATGGGAGGCATGCAAACCCGTAATCAAATTTGATAAATCAAATTTATCCCAAGAACATTACACAGATTAAATTATTCCAGGAGCAGGCTAAAATGACAGAGGCTTTTCCCATTGGAGGATATTTGCATCTCATAGATTTAGCCAAGCATATGCAAATTTCTTCATTTTGTACAACTCATAATTACAAGATAAGAATTATTTCCTCCTGGATTCACCTGATCTGAAAGCATAAATATCCAGAAACTGTCAAAATGTAATTTGTCAATCTTAATTTAAAATGTAATATAGGATGATAAGCAGAATATTTTTGTAGTAAAGAAAACCTTAAAGAAAAGATACTAAAATTGCTTTTAGTGTAAAAAGTAATATACAAGAAGAAGAAGATTTTTGCTTCAGATAGTTGCAAGAATGTAATGGATTTTTGCTGAATAAACTTAACATTTTGTAGCACAAATCTATATATATGGACACATGGCAGATTTATGGCATTTCACTATCTGACAGCTTGCACTTCAAAAACTTCCAGTTGTCTGCATATCATTTGAACATGGACTGTCATAATTAGAGCTAATCAAAGCAGTAAATGGGTCAGGTATATAGATCAAAACAACTATGAAATTGAAAACAAACAGCAATGGAAAAATGTCATTCTTTTTAGAGGTTCACCTAACTCCTGTTAAAACATCAGTGTACACACTAATTTAAACAGAGTGACATTACAGCCTCTGTCCATGAAGGTCTCATCCAGCTTACAACAGTACAAGTGTTGCCTTCATTTCTCTGGTGACAGCAGGTTTACCTTGTGTTTTAGTTTGGTTGCAAGGGCAAAGGACTATTTTTGCCCTCAGATTCTTTAAGGTCAGTTATCACTTCTGAAAGCACTGAGGCCAGTTAAATGTAACTGAGGGTTTTATTGAAGTTTACACATTCATGTGAAAGTGCAAAGAATCAACACTGTATATAGTATAATTCCAAAGTTATAGTTTTATTGTTTATCACATAGACAGATTTATATTGCTTACAGAAACAGAATGCTTCAATGAGCCTTCAATATGCATTTGAAGGCTGTTTGCCTATTAAAACATCTCAAGATGTACATTTCCCTACCAGTTGCACTGACTGATCAAGAGGAAATAAAAGCTTAACTCCCTTCTTCTTCATGTTCTGTGGATTCCCACACAGTCAGAGGGAGGCAGACAGCCCATCTTCCAAATTCAGGAGCTATATATTCAACTATTGTGTACATGATGGAGGCATGTAAACCAAAGCTGCCTTTATGTCCCTTTTAAAAATATGTAAAAATACCTTCTTTTATTCCCAACCTGTATAGGAGGTTCATCAGGGATTCTAGCACTGAGTTGTTATTACTTCTGCTGTGTTTTCTGTAAGCATCTTTACCTGCAATGGGGATTACTCAGGAGGATTGTGATCACGAAGATTGTAAAGTATTTTAAAACTTTTTACTTTTTCACAACACAATGGTGACAGAAGAGAACACAACACAATGGTTCCAGTAAGGACAAAGAAAAGGCTTGAAATTAAATATTTCTGTTTAAAGAGCTAGTTTCATGCTTATTTAACTATGTGAACTTATGAAATGTTTTCAACAGTTCACACTGAAATTATTCATAGTGCAATTGTCATCCAGCTCTAATGACGATTCCAGAAAAGTACTTGTACATTCCATTTAGTACTACTGCTCCAGTTCAAAAAATGCCTGGGGAAATCTATTCACTGATTTGTAAATTACAAAAGAATGAATTTCAAAAGAAATTTTTACCAATTAAAAAATTGACTGATGTTTTGGGATGTTTTGTCATTATCAAAACCAACAGGAAATACCTTAAAATACAGTTTCTGAAATTATGTTCATTTCTAGAAGGTTATTATTATTCTACTATATTTCATTTGTGATTTCTAACATTGGACTTTTTTGTAACAAAAATTTAACAAATTAAATTGCTTGGAAATTAGATTACTAACAAATATGAAAACTGAAAAATAGAGTGAGTGGCAGTAACTCAGAGCAAAATAACCCAATATTAAGCCATTACCAAACACTTTACACTTAGAACACATAGATACCATAGATCACCATGGATTATTTATAGCATTTAATTGTTGTTATAAAATAGCAAATTATATAGAAAGATACTATGGTTTTAAGTGTAAGGAAATAAATATTTTTTAGTTTGAATTTCCCCTGTAAGAATTCCTGCACTCTGAAATTATTTTGTTGTTCCCAAAATTCCCATCTCCCCCAGGCTTCCCAGAAGTGACAAGCTCTGCCCCGATAAGAGAACAGTTTAGGCTGAGAAGTGAGAAGTCATGGGCAGAACTCTTTGCTCCTGCTTAGGATTCCCAAGAAGCAGAGTCAGAGAATCATGGTTCCATGGCAGCTCCTGCTGCTTGCTGCCACATGTAACCTGGATTCAGAGAGGCTTGACCTTTTTCCTGCTTTACCATGAAAAGCACTACAAGGTTGCTTATGCAGTACCTGTGAGGCCCATGCAAAGGTCCTGAGGACACAAGGCAAGAGATTATAGTCAGAAAGGATTACCATACAAAGACATCAGCATTTTTCAACCAATTGCTCTTACATTCAAATGAAGATTTAGAAAAAAAAAATCAGGATGGCTTTTTTGTTAGAAAAGCAAGGCCTTCCCCCCAGACTGACTTAATGTTTAGACAATGGTCTTCATTCTAAACCCAGCTCTGCCCCATCTGGAACAGATTTCAACTCAGATGAGTTAGCTATTTCAGGATAGGTATATTGCCACAGTTGCTGTTCGAGCTAAGTGATTTCAATGCCTACTGAATTTGATTCATGTACCAAGAAAAAAAATGCTGGGGAGATGGGAAATAGTATGGCCAAACAGGAATTTTTATGTCTGGAATTCACATCTTAGAAATATTTATAACATTAGCATTGAAAAATATGTTAATTGATGTAAGCAGAGAGTTCTTTATCCTTTTCATAGAAGTCTTATTTAGATGGCTACAGCTTCATTTTCCCTATATTCCCCAGCAGCAAGCTTTACACTTGTTTCAGGGTATCTTATTAGGCAGAAAACAAAATCTTGATCTCCTGCTAGATAAAGTTATCAAAATAATCATACTTTGTTCACCTTTACCTCTCTGGAAGATTCATCGGATCTGTCAGAAAATGTTACTACAGTAGTCATGGTTAGCAAAGATATTTTAGAGGGAGGAAGATTCAATTTTCCATTTTTTTTTTAAGACACCAGAAAATTTAAAGTAAACATTACCAAGCTGTTGATATTTCACAAATTTTTCTGTCTGCCTTCAGTTCCTCACTGAATTCCTTTGAGTCCAGTAACTTATCACTTTTTAGTCATGGTTGGAAAGTGGAGGATGTACACAAAACATTCAGCACATGAACTTCGTGCCGGTTGCTTTGAAGGAATGAAATTTTACATCTACTTTTGCCTCCTTTTTAAACTAATTGTTGCACGAATACATTGTAAATACATGTGTCTACTACAAGATTTCTAAATCATTTAAGCAAATACTATAAAATTGCAATCATTATATCCATCTGGTGGTAGAATCCTAAGAAAGGAAAGGTCCTGCAAAAAAGTAACAGAGTACACATTAAATCTCAACTTGATATGCCACAGTAATGTAGAAAAAGCTTCAATTAGCAAGTGTTTGTATTATGCAAATGTTGTTCAACAGCTTTTAATGATACTGCCAAGTATTATTGCAATAATGACTTTTGTTCATTTTACAGTGATGGAGGTTATTATTATTATTATTATTTAAAGTTTACGGGCATAAAATATAAAGTGAAACACAGAGCCAAAGGAGATGTGGGTCTAAAGCAGAACTCAGAACAGACAGATCTGATATTTCAGAAAATTACCTTAAACCATATGTGCCAAACCAGACCAAAAGACAAACAGGAATTCAGATTATTTTGTTTTCTATCGCCTCCTGTCTACAGAATCTCTTATTCAGTCTCACCAAACCCTTTCCTATTGCCCTGCTCAGCAAGTTTTCTCTTGCTCACTGAACTTGCCATAGTTCCTTGTGACCAGGCTATTTTTAGATAAAGAAGAAATTTCTGTCATAGCAAATCAACAAATAACTTCTCATAGTCAGGAACTGTCTCAGCCAGAAAAGGAGACATTTAAGTTAAATGCTAGTGACGATGTAGTTAATAGTATCTGTAGATACCACAAAGAGATCATGTGCTCTTGAGGTGTGTCACCTGGTGAGAGAGAGAACAAGTCACTTCAGTCACTAAATGTCATCTGTGAGCACTTTGAGGCTGTGTCGATCCATCATGTACTCCCTGCACAGAAAGAGGAAGCTGCGTTTTCACAAGGTGGGGACACAATATGTCATATGGAGATCAAAAGTGTCCCAAAAAAGCTGAGGGGATAATTGATGTACTTACTCAAGGAGTCTGGCTTTTTCCTCATTTTTTTGTATTTTTACAATGATCAAATTCTCATCTGAGTACAGGAACCAAAGTCTTATTTGTTCTTTTTTCTACGTATAGAAACAGAAAACAAAGATTAAAACACTTCAGTATGTTTTTAGAGATCTGTTTTAACATTCAAACATTTTTTATGTCTACAAACTCAATTATGACCTTTTAAATTCTGAATCAGTAGCTATAAAGAATTTAGGAGGCCTAACTAATCCACTTCATAGTCACACCATCAGTTTATTTAGATACATTTTCTTTACTGTTCCTATGTGGATAAAAGCTTAACTGAGACTAATAAATTGATAAAAAGCATATTACAAAAAAAAATAAACCAAGTGGTAATTTGCTTAATTAGTCTCCAAAAGACAAATGCTTTTACAAGCAACACTTTTTTTAGTAATGTCATGTGAATGATGTAGTGGATGTATAGGAAATACTTATAAAGAGATATGATGTAAGCATACTCATTAAGTCCTCCACTGTACATGCTTTCAATTGGTTTGACTTGTGAAATATAAAGAAGACACGATACACAACGGGTAGGTGAGATAAAGGGTCAAAAGAGGACAGATGGCAAGAAGATGAAAAAAGCAGATGAAAAATAATGACTTCTGGTTACTGCACATACACTATATTATGCAATACAGGGAAGCTCTCAATAGCAAAAAGATTTTAAAATCTTTTTCAATCCACATAAAAATTATTTTTTGCAAAGGTAGTACAGGACTGGGGGGAAAAAATCACAGGGAATCAGGCAAAAACCTAATGACTTCTCAATCTGCTAAAGCTGAAGTATTAGGGACTGTGAAAGATGCAAAAAACCTAATTACTTGGATATTGAACTGGAACTTGTAAAGGAACGGTAACCTACACATCAACTGTGATGATTATGCACTGTCACTTTTTACAAACACATCTCTTCTCATTCCTGTACCGAATCTCAGCTACTCATATTTAACAGAAGAAACAACAAAACAACATCTACAGAAGGGTTTTCAGAGAAAGTGGTAAGGAGAAGAACACAAAATCACATCATTATAGAATGGTTTGCATTGGAAGGAACCTTTAAAGATTATCTAATCCAGCCCTCCTGCCCTGGGCAAGGACATCTTTCACTAGATGAGGTTGCTCAAAGCCCTGGTCCAACCTGACCTTGAACACTTCCATGGATGGAAATTCCATCTACAACTTCTCTTGGCAACCTGTTCATCAGCATGGAGGCTGTGAACCTGAACACAGGCATCCATGCAGGGTGTGACAAGAGGAAAAAGATGGAGTGCAAAAGTAAACACTTTAAATACTGTGTTAGGAAATGAAATGAGATAAATTGTGAGCAGATGGAGTGATTTAACAGCAATGTGCAATTCTGCTTCTATAGTCTCCATTTTTCTGACTGAATTTTCTGTTTAATGAATAACTTCAGGTTTTGTTCTCTGGCTTCCAGAAAGTAATTCATCTCACCTCAGAATTTCAAGTGATGGCAGACTCAGCATTTGGCAGCCAAGTGAGTCTACACTGTTGCCAGGACAGAGGCTCCTTCTGCCAAACTTCAATCATATACCTGTGAAACAGTTTTTTTAGACCTTCCTCAATGTCAATAAAGAAAAATAATCAGTTTTAGATAATGATTCATCTAACATATTTAAAAAGTCTACCCTGGGTTGAAATGGATTCCTTTACAGAAATGTCTATTTCTCTTCAGTGACCAGTGAGGAAGCTTAGAATGACTAGATCAAATATCCATGTCTAGACTGTAGCCCGTGTCTGCATTCCTTTGACAAATCCCACCTAAGATGTCAAAAACTGAGAGGAAAAACATGAAACTGTCTGATTATACGAAAACAAACAAGCAAAAAATTACTGGACCTTTTATGGACATTTATGAAAGGTAACTTAATATTAAACAACATGCATACCTTTGGGATGCAAAAAAAAAGTTTGGGGGAGATTAAAGAACCAACAGCAATTCTAGATTGTCCAACAAAAATCTTAATTATCATTTAGATCTTTGGATTCAACTATAATAAAATCAAGCAAAAATATAATAGAAAAAGAACCAAAAAGCAAAACCATTACTCCTCACTATTCCTAATTTCATTAAATATTCCTATGTTTTGCTCAACAGGTCGTTAAGACTACCAGAAAAATTTTAAAGACATTTTGCAACATATGACAACAATCGAACAGATCTTTTTATTATTTTTATTTAGAAAAGATTTCTGTTTGACTCCTTAGCCAGATCAAGGGTACTGTGGAAGTGGGAACTGGAAAAGTCAAATGCCACTTATGTTGACAATATTAATCTATAAAGACAAGACAAACAGCAGTGCCACCTACTGTTTAGACTTTAAGTACAGAAACTCCTAACAGCTGTGTCCAGAAACTTTATGTATGGTTTACAGTGGAAAGGTAACTTAGAGAAGGAATTACTTTCTGTAACTGATACAGTGTAGCTTAAAAAAAAAAAAAAAAGTTTAAGAGCAAAATTTTTTAAAAATAGTTGTGCATAGTGAGATCACTGCCTTCCATTTCTGTCTTACTTTTTCGTGGAAATTACTCCAGTCCAGGAAATAAGAAATTTAAAAACGTTTTAAAATTAAGGGCCAACCCGCCACAGAGATAAAGTGGGAAGACAACTGATTTAACAGTCAAATGGTCCTTTGATTTCTTACATGATTTTGGAACATATCAGCTGCACTTGAGCTTCCTACACACACCCCCACTCAGTCACTAACTCACAACACAGGAAATGGACTCTCAGACTGAGGTATGCCTGAAATTAACTATTTGTTCTCTCAGAGACAATTTACAGACCGTTATGTTATATTCAGATTAATTGACAATGGGCACATAAAATATTAGCAGATCTTACTCAGAGGAAATGTTTGTACTGACAGGTTTAACAAGGTATCCAGGAGTAGCTCTTACTGTAAGGGTAGCTGGACCCAGCCCCACGAGAACTTCATAATCCCTCAGTAAATCTTTGAGCCTGATTTTATTCCTGTGTCAGGCCAAGGATGCTTCGGATAGGAATTGCCAGCATAGGAACCACACTGAGCCTGCACATCAGCCCCCAGTGATCCCTACCATCCCTCCAAAACCCCACCCCCACCAGCCGGCATGAGGCAAGTGGGGCTGAGTGTGCAGAGTAGCACAAAGGAAAAAATGACTAGGCCCTTTGGGAGTAATGGCCATTTGTGGGGGTGGGGGTTTTTTTCCAAGGTATAACAACAAACTCGCCTCCTCTTGAATAACCTACAGTGCTCCTTTCGTGTGTTTGTTCTCTTACGGCGTTACACAGGCGTACACATACACATGCCAGCTTGTTACAAAACTTTCTATCAAGATCATCACCAGTGAAAAAAGCCTTAGAGGGGCTCCTGGAGACATAATTCTAAAAAGCTGTGAGTTTTAGATTCGCCATCCCTCTTGTAAAATGATTACAATATTCCAGTAATATATGAGTCCCTAAATGTAGAATATATGCTAACAATTGAAGCCACCTGACAATGAAGCTTCTAATTCAACCACCTCAGGTACCTGAATGAAGAGAGGCCATTCAGAGGGTGAGTCGCTTCATCTTAAGATATGATATGAGCTGATTTATCTTACTGCAAATTAATTTCAATGTTTACCTTACATTATTAAACAAACAAATTACAAAAAAAAATTTGGCCAAAATTAATAGGGCAGAAAAATCTTACTGTGGATCATACAAAATGAAGAATTTCAATACTCATTTCAGAGCAAAATACTTTGTTTTAAAATTTATGACATTTATTTTAATAGAATATAGTATACCTTGACTCGCCATTTTTTGTTTTAGGTAGAAAACGGGAAGTGTCTCTATTCGCTATCACTCCTTTCAAACAAACTCCTTGGCACATTTGCTACCTGCATGAAAGAAAAGCACAGATTAGCTTTACAGGCTAAGTGTCAGTGAAGACATATTTTCTAGCCTGAAGTGGTAAATTGTGTACCACAAAAGACAAGAAAACTCTTCTCTATTTCCCATATCTCTGATAATGATAATCAGTATTGAAAACAACTTTTAATACTATAACTAGATGATAATAGAAATACTTAAAGGCCCAACCTAAAATTTCAGAGACTACTAGGAGATGTAAATCTGCTAAAAGGCTGATCTAGTAGATTATCTACGTGGCAAAATCAGATCAAATGT
Organism: Syrrhaptes paradoxus; assembly: GCA_013400615.1. Classification (NCBI taxonomy): domain Eukaryota; kingdom Metazoa; phylum Chordata; class Aves; order Pterocliformes; family Pteroclidae; genus Syrrhaptes; species Syrrhaptes paradoxus. Next base: position 8,945 of record VZTO01037625.1, read on the forward strand.
ATGATTTAAATAATGCTCCTCTGTTCAGTCTATATAGATGAGGTCCTTGGAAACTGAGGAAAAACTATCTTCTCTTTGATATTTAGAAGTAACTTGAAGATGTAATCTTTGGACTAGACAGCAGCTGTGAACCAACCCAGGGGAAATCTTACCCTCAGTCTTTTTGTTAGCTGCTGTTACTCAGTTTTAATTAAAAGAATGCTTCAGACAAAGCACAGACACATGCAAAGGAATAAAATGAAGATTATCTTTTCTATTCAGTTGATCAAGGTAAATTTAAGTGGTACCCAAGTGGCAAACTGGGAGCAGAAAGTAACAGACAGAAACCAAGATAAAGACAAACTTTAATCAGTACAACCATGAAAAAGTATTGTTACATGTTCCTTGTAAACAATATTGTACTATTTTATTTCAGGAGTCTTAAATCACACAATGTCAGTCTTCATTATATTTATGTAACTATGCCAATCATAGCCTGACTTCCTGCTTAAATCAACTACAGGCAGGTCAGCCTGCAAGTTACATCATATAAAGCTAGTATGCAATGTTGGATATGACTAAACCCAAATTCCTTCAGGCTTGGACTGAACCTCTGTAAGGTCCAGCACATCTAACCAACTACTATGTACTAGCTGGATACTTTGTTGTATGCTACCTTTCTGCTCAGAAAGGCTGAGACTGTTAGCCTTCTGCCTTGAATGATTTTCTTGGCTGAAATCAGATAAATAGAACTGTCTCACACTTCATGTACATTTTTGTTTTGTCCTGAATCTCTCTGAGAAGCCATATTACAGGGCTCTGTCAAGCAAGTCCATTGTTTTGGACTTCTGGTAACCTATGTTCCAGCTTTCCAAATTGCAGCTTAATAGAGTTTCTTATTTCAGATAATATGACAAATAAAAGACTTCTTGAGCATTTCTAAGGACAAATTAAATTAGGAAGTCTATCAGTTTCCCCCCTCTAGTCAGAATTCTATGATAAAGGCTTATTCACCAGTTAAAGTTTTAGATTTAACAGATAACAGAGATTTTTAGATTTCTAAAATGTATTCAAACTAATGATGCAATGTCTATTCACCTAATAACGATGGTTTTCTTCTGCTTACGTACTGTTGAGAGACTGTAGTGGGTTAAGCAGA
>VZTO01037728.1:0-26561 GCA_013400615.1 Syrrhaptes paradoxus
GGTCTGAGCTTTTGGCTAGTTCCTTATACCAAAAATAGAGATAAAGGAAATGTTTCCTCTTGATCATTGCTATTAACCCATCTGAATCAAAGTATGTGCTACACTCTCACTGTTATTTAAGAAATTGAAACTGTACAGATCATGGAATGAGCCATTGTCTAGAAAAAGTGTTCCAAATGGTGGCTTAAATGGTGACTGAAGTTACACATGGAGAATTAGCTGATTAGGAAATAGATGTTAAGAAGAGGAATAAATGATAAAAGAAGCAATAGGACATAATCTGCCCTTGACTGGATATAAAATTTATGTGTCATGCGACAAGACACAAAGATGAGGAAACTCAAGAAATGCAACAGATGTAGGAAAAAGCTTCTCTTTTTATCTTATTTATCCTATCTTAAACATTCTTCCAGCTAAAATTCAGTCACTGGGCTTCATCTAATCCAGTGTGAAACATTTAGAAGCATGAAAATTAGATCTGAGCTAGTCACTATTCTCTCACCAGGCTCAAAGGAGAGAGAAGAGTAGATTAACCCAAAGATAAATCCTCTGAGCAATCTTATGCCCTTATGTCCAGATGCAATTAATCACCTTCAGAGACAACCGATTTCATTCATGGAAAGAAATCTTATAAAAGCTACCTGAGGTTTAGCACCTATCATGCAGGTGCCTAGCTCAGAAATTACTCTCACACAGAGCACAGCCTCCAGCACATTTTTTGTGGGTAAACAAGGAGATCAGGAAAAACAGAGCTCCATTTAGCCAGAATCCATCCACCTTGACTAGTCATTGCTGAAGGTCTCATTTGCATCATATACTTTGAGACACAAGGCAGTGCTCCCCAGATATCCTGTGGCCAACTTGCAGAGACTCATTAAGCTGTTTAGACAGCTCGCCACCTAGCTTTAAAAGGGATGGGCTTTTTTTGTTCCCCTGTTCGACAGCTGCCAATGCTCCATTGTTCTGCCAGATTACCCTTTTCCATCATCTGCTCATCTTTTCCACTATCTGCATTCCAAGTGATTTCAGGTCTCACTCTGTGAGAGCTCCTCTGCTTAGATTTGAGGTGGGTGGCTCACTAACTGCATGTCATTCCTCCCTGTGCAGAAGACAGCTCCAAGGTCCACCATAACCATATATTCAAGGCTTCCCAGGAACTTGCAGGATATGTCTGCATCAGTAAATAGGATTATTAGCCAGGGAGCTGAGGATCAGTGGCATGGCACAACTTACTTGCACACATCTAAACCCTCTTCCCCTTAGGCCCCCTTACCCTATGCACATCAAAACAAGGTGGCTGTGTCCAGATTTCTTACTGGAACAGTGTCTATCATGGATTATTCCTATAACAGACCCAGGCATTATCTAGGCAAGCGCTAGCTGGCACAGACATAACCACACTGCTGTGTGAGGGTTCTCTGAAGAGTGGTGAGTTTAACTCATCTGTCAGTTAATAAGAAATACATGGAATTATTATTTCCTGTTTGCCAAATCTTGCTCTTGCACAATAATGTTTAGATTCATAACTGTTCATGGTGCTTAACAGGCTGGTATGTTCTTAAAGCTAATCATCTGCCAAGAGGCAGGCAATAAGTGGGACGTGAAGCCCTCAGAAATGACGGTTTACTTACATTCTTAAGAATACATTCATCACTCAGCTGCTGATATGTGGTAGGAACCACCGATTAGATGTTTACAGCTAACATTAAAAAGTTAGAGAAGGAATCAGTTTCTCTAGCTGCCCCCTTCCTTTTTATTCCAGATGCAAGAAACATATATATCACTTGCATGTTTCACCTGTTGAGGCTGCTGGGTTTTAAAATGCTAAAAGGGGCAAAAGGGTTGCAACTGCAGAAGGAATGATGAGAAGGGGAGTGGACTGCATGTTTTTTTGACAGTGACAGCAAGTACAGAGATAAGTCAGCAGGCTCATTGCTGGTCTGAAGTATAACAGTGTTAACCCAACTGCCTTATACCATCAATAAGCAGCAGTAAATCTGTCCCACTGAACTTATCAGTCCACAAAAGGGGTTTAGTAGGAATTAATTTATTTAGTAGGAATTATTTTTAACATTGTTACATTTGTACTGACAAGATACTTTTTGAAAATTGGATATTACTACAAAAACTATCACACAGCAGAGAAAAATGCAGCTGCATTCTCAAATGCTATGACATTTTATCTTCTTTGCCCTCATTCTCATGGCTTTTTGCTCTTTGCATCTGCACTTCTGGCATAACACAACTATGAAAGAAATGTGCATTTCAGTCAAGTGATTCAAAGGAAGGGTTGCGCCAATCTACATGCACAGGAATTATGTCTGAGGGATATAACTCGTATTTAACCAGGAAATTCCCATTAAAATAAAGTGTCATGTTTGCAAGGGTCTGTGTCTAAAATAAAAGGAGGAGTGATGCTCGTTCACGTAATTGGAGTAGGCAGGCAAGGCATCTATAGTGAGGACATGGGCTAATGGGTTATCATTCTCTCCTATTTAATCTAAAAATACATTGTACTTTATTTTTAACATAGTAGGAGCAAGTTCATTCTGCTGACAACGGACAGAAATAGGGGAAATGGCTCAGATAAAACGAAACTCTCTTTGACATTTCACACAAATTTGAATGACCCTTTTGGAAACTGCAATATTTGCACTTGCTTTTCTTCATTGTCATTTAATTTTCTTCCTCTAATGCTAACCAGAAATATAAGTGGTGAGGAACCAAGTGAAAAATAGTTATTGCACAATTTCAGTCCTGACTAGAAACAAACAAACAAAAAATGTAGAAATGGCCACAGACTGAGTTTTCAGTGGGTTAAAGCTGCTTCCAAAAAGTATCCAGAGCTGCATTTGCTAACCCAGACTGAATACACATTCCAGCTAACAGGAGGTAATCCAATGCTGTGAATTTCTATTCAGTTACTTTGCGCATTTTACATGGTTCCCTTCTAAAAGACAATTATGCATGAATATCAAACACACCAGAGAAGAAAGACACTGGGCACAGGGGTAAATTCACAAACCATTTGATCTGCTGTGCAGATGAACACAGGAAGACAAATGTGTGCTAGAGATGGGTTTGCAGGCCACCAGGAGACTGGCATGGTGGAGAATGAGAAATGAGCAATACAAACTAGGAATGGTGAGAATGGCACAAGGCAGAAGAATCTTGAAAACCACAACATCTAATTTTAATTTTTCAAGATGCTGCATATTTATGAATTTCAAGGACATTCTCAGTATCTGCATATAAAAAACTCTGGATAATTTTTTCCTTGCTTACAAAGAGTCTTTAACAAGATAGACTCATGCAGATTGCAGCTAAGTTTGGAGCAAGCTTTCTAAGAATTTCTCACCTGTTTTTATAGTCTTTCTGGAACCTAAAGCTGAAATTTTAGCACAGAATTAGACACTATATTCTGTCCGCTTACTACATAATCACAGCCTGTACTCAATTATGGTAAAAGGACTATAAATATGTCCATAAGAAGACACTGGCCTTATGAAGGACTCAGAGAAGGTACAAGTCTCTGCAAACAAAAAAGGAGTAAGATCAAGTTTTCACAGGTAATAAATGAAACAGTAGAAGGAAGGTCAGCAAGTTTAATCTGTGAATTTTGTCATAACAGATATGTGGGTCATGCTGTTAGCCTGCAAATCTGTGAATACAGAGGTCTCTCTGGGCCTTATAATACGTTCATGTGATATTCAGAAGCTTTGACGCAGGAAAGTTGGGGAAGAAACCAGAGGGTTGCTCTGAGAAGAAGCAGTATTCTGTAGCTTCCAGTAAAGTTCAAGCTCTTCTGTGGAACTATTTCAATAGATGAGGTCAAGGCTACAGAAAGTACATGAGATATTACAGGAAGAGATATGCCAGAAGCAGGATTTCAATGCCTGGATGAAAAAGCCAAAAATATCAGGGAAAATTGAAAAAAAGTAGCTTTAGAGAACATTTAACAAAGGAAAGGAGATAGACCAGAACCTAGAAGACTACACTGTACACCCCATGCAAACTAGGGAAAAATGGAGTTTACACTGAGACATAACAGGGAAGCTTACTTGGAAAAAAATGAATGCCAGTAGCAGAAAGTTTCCAGCTTAAAAAAAGGGGTGGGAGGAGTAGTAAGGAGTTCATTTCTGACTAATGTTAGGGAGAATATGATTATGATGGCCTGGAAGTTTAAGAGAAAGAGATATAGGCACCCAAAGCTGAGAAAGAAGAAAGGGTCATGAAGGGGAGGTCACAGAAAAAAACGATACCTAAAGGTCAAGGATGGGGAGAGAGCTAAAAACAAGTTAGGGAGAACCCTTCCCTGGAGAAATCAAAATGTATTTTCAAGCAGGAAGTAGCTTTGAAGAGTTCCTCTTGAAACAAGAATACTCAGTTTCCTGGAGATAAAAAATAGGTTTCTGTTAGGAGCAAAGAGATCCACTTCAGAGAATGGTGAACAAATACATCACCAGGCTACTAGAGACTCTAGTAAGCAGAGGCTTACTGTAAGTCTGTAGACTCAGAAACAACCAAGGTGATGTTCTGTTAATGGCTGCAAGTGGAGTGACTGTCATGGAGCACAGGTCTATGCAAGCTGGGTAGAAGGGTTATGGGCTTCTCTGTAGAACAGAGATATGGAGCTACAGGAGAGATTCCAGCAAAGGGCCATAAAGATGATTAATGGATTGGAGTGTCTCTTATACAAGGAGACACTGAGAGAGCTGAGACTGCTTAGCTTAGAGAGAGAAAGCTCAGAGGCGATCTTATTAATGTATATAAATACCTGAAGGGAGGGTGCAAAGAGGATGGACCTCTTTCCTGTGGTGCCCAGTGACAGGACCAGAGACAATGGGCACAAAGTTAAACACAGGAAGTGCTGTCTGAACATCAAGAAACACTTTTTTTACTGTGAGGGTGACTGAGCACTGGCACAGTTTGCCCAGGGAGGTTGTGGTGTCTCCATCCTTGGCAATACTCAAAAGCTGTCTGGACACAGTTCTGGGCAACTGGCTGTAGGTGGCCCTGCTTGAGCAGGGGGGTTGGACCAGATGACCTTCAAAGGTCCCTTCCAACCTCAACCATTATGTGATTCTGTGAAGAGTGGTGATGATAGCACCTAGGCCTACCAAACCCACTCAGGTGAAGGACCAGAGACATTAGAAGATGTCACACAAAATCACAGCATTTAGAAACCAAAATGGATTAAAAAAAAAAAAACAAAACAAAAAAAACAAAACAAAAACCAACCATACAAACTTACAATGCACTTGGGAGACAAAAGGACAGCAAACTGTAGAGAGACCATGAGGTAGCAATAGAGTGGTCTGCCTTTCATGAAGGACTTGCAGGTTGCAAGTCAATACCAGTATGGGTCATGCTAAAGGATTAATTTAATAGTGGCAGTGAGCACTGAGCAAAAGAATCCACTTTGGCCTTTAAGCCCCAATCCCTCAGTGTGTTAAAGCAATGTAAAACATGTCTAGAATGGAAGAAAAGATGTTGAAGCCATAATCATGTTGGTAATATCAGTAACAAACTCAGATTTTGAGGCTTCTTCCAGAGGACACCTTCTATAAACAAAACAGCATCTGAAGACGGAATTCCAGTTTTCCCTTGGTTAACAGCATACGCTCTTCTAGCACTAAACATAAGTGTGTGTAAAACTGACATTCACAAGCCTTTACAAGGGAGAAGTTCTGTTACTCCATGACTACATTTGTTTAATTGGTGGAGACCAGATTTTGTTGTAAAATACGCAAGATAGAAATAACGTATGCCTGTTTTCAATATCTTAAGGGCTGTATTTGATGAAGTTCTGGGAAGATATGCATCTACAGTAACTACAGCATGTCTATGCAGAACACAAATCCTTCAGCAGTAACTTGAAAAATGCAGTTAAAGGAGCCATCTTAGCAAGCAGCTGCACTGATTTGGAAAAACGTGGCTTCAGTTCTTTAGATCTAGTCCTCCCAAATACCTCCTACCAACCATGTGGTGTCCAACAGCACTAGTAGTGTTAGGAGCTTCGTAAAAGGTACCAACCAGCTTCAGTCTTTGCTGACCTGCAGAAGAAAGTGCTCTGACCTTCTCTGCATTGAGAGCTGATGAGCTACACAACTATTTCCATCATCAACATCCAAAACTGAGAAAATGGTCAAGCACTGTTTTTCATCCACAATCCAACATTTGTCTGAAATAAAAATGAAGAGCTTCTTGAAAGGTCTGATCAGGGAGGACCTATTACAGACCTGCATATATAAGACCTTTTTATGTCTTATAAGAGAAAAACTTAGAGCCCAAGGATGTGATGCAAATCTGTAGAAAGCCTTTTCTAAGTCCCTATGAGCACTTGAATAGCTTCCAGTCATCCACATAAATAGTATGCCCACCTCTTGGTGTATATGGCATCTAAATACTATCTCGCTTATTTCCCTGCGTAAATAATTGCTGCATTCTGTCAGTGCTGTTTGGTGAAAGTCATAGAATCCTAGAATCATATAGTTTGGAAAAGACCCTTAAGGTCATTGACACCCCTCTAGGGAACAACATTCGTCGTTGTCTCCCTCACCAATCTGAGCAGAGGATCCCAGGGATTACTGTAGTTATTAGGAAGTCCAGCCACATTACTGCATAGAAGAAGCCTCAGTGCCTCTTGGCAGGAACCAGCTTTCATCACCACTACTTAGGGATGACCCCATGGTGATAGATTTGGTTTGGAGCTAGTTGGAACAATCCTGAACAGAGCCAAGCACGAAGCAAACAAGGAGCCTAGCACTAGCACCAAGGTGTCTAGCACCTGAGATCTCTCCCCAACCCTCTTTTATTTCACAGCATTAATTTTTTCTTCTAGTGATTTTATCCTGAATGGTTTTATTGGTGTATGGCTTATCAGCACTATTTGAAGTCAGTACGTGGTGGTGGGTTTATTCTATCCAGATGAATGCTGTGTTTGTATTATGTGGCCACACTGGCAGAAAAGCATGGATGAGTGAATCACTGCACCTCTTGCTGAGGTCAGACATTTTGTCTAGAAATTAATTTAATCCAGACTTGAAAGGCTTGCCTGGAGTGATTTCTGTGTAATAACACAAACAATGTATGGTCAGTTATCGCCTCCTTTGTACACATACATTTCCCAGCAGCTGTAATTTTTTTTTTTTTTTTTTTTACAACTGGTCTTATCTAGGCTTCCTTGGGGATTCTGATTCAAACTCCCACTACAACTGGAATTTAAAAGTAAACTTGGTCACCTTTATTCTACTGAAGGAGTTCAGAAAAAAGGTGTCCTTCATCATTTCAGTAAAATTCAGAAATGCTGCTCAGTCAAGCCTCCAGCTACATTCCGAAACCCATTTCAGTAGCTTTTCCCTTAAAAGACAGTGATCCAATTTATTATATACCTCAAGTTAATTACACACTGCAACATTAATTTCAGAACTTTAATTTACCTTGTGATATCCTTTGCTGATGCTGAATAGGAAGGACGACAGGAACAAGTTTTACAAAGTGGCATATTATTTTTTAGTCTTAGACTTAGATGGGAAAACTAAATGTCATTTAGCAACCAGTCTGACCTAAAGGCTTGAACTTTCTGAATTTTCTGACTTTAATTCACCTCATGCATCTAATGTGTGCCTCACACTGAGATGGCTATTTGTTCTATTCATCCTGAACTTGCCCCAGTTAGTAGGCAAATTTCCACCAGATTCAATAAAAATAAAAGCAGGCCTGATGGGACAGATTTCCAAGGCATTGAACGTTATTGAACCACATAAACATAAAATTAATGAGATTTACACAAGCACTTGCAACCTCATGGTAAAATTCCCACTGATTCAATAAATAAAACATGAACTAAAATATACATTCCTGCATTGTGTCTCATGAGCTTGTTAATGAAAGGATTTTCTGGTCCCGTAATAGTGACCACTTCTCATGATTTATACTACATATAACGGAATATTTTTTAAAGTCTTTCTGTTGTTAAAAATCATTCTGGTCATGACTGCATGTCATCTAGTCTATTTACTTTATGTATGACACTCCAAATAAATAAAAAAAGTCAGAGCATTATCAGTCATTGATGAAAACATTATATCTGACTTATAATTAAAGTAGTCATTGGCTATTGTTCATATAATTGTTAATTGCCGACAGGATGAAATGCAGTGGAAGTGCAGAATATAATAAAATGAGTGTCAGACAGTCTGGAGGATCGTTTAGACAATGGTCCAACTGTCCCTGTTACATAAAAAAGCGGACTTTTTAAATGAAGTAATTAAAGTATTTCTGCTTTCTAGGAAAAAAAAAGGTGGATACACTAGCAGGAGTATGCATAATGCTATACAATGAATTCTGTGCAGTTCAGTAAGGAATTTATTCCATAGCTTAATCAGTAGAGGCCACTTAAGGGGCACCAGTCTATTATATTTACAGATGGTTTTCTCTTGCTGCAACCTAGATTAACCTTGTTGGTTGCTTCTTCGTTTAAGCTACAGTTAATTTGCCAAAATATCCACTATGCTCTCAGTGTTTAATATGTATTATCTTAATCTACACATAAATTTCTGTTAAACTGTGTTTTCCTTTACTTTTTCACTAATGAAAGGAATCTTGCACCACAGCATACACTCTTTTTAGTTTCTCAAATATTCTAATCTCTGAAAAGCCAGAGTAGAAGCAAAAAAGAAGGTAAACTTAGCTAGTTTTATTTCCTTGACTATCTCATAATTTCTGATGAACAATCAATTTTCTCATTATTGATTGTTTGTCATAACCACCGGTAATTATGAAAAAACCTGGTCCAGAGGAACTGCTGGCAGCCAGAAACAGTTTAGATGCTTTGTCACATACACCCATCTTGTGTTACAGAGTAATTTTGCTTTGGGTATCAGCAGCTGCCAGGATTTCTGTATATACTAATGCTATTACTAAAATTTTCTGAAATTAAACTGCTATTACTAAAACTTATGAAGCTGAAGTAAGTGGCAGCAATGGTGTTGCTACCAAACAGTAGCAAACAGATCTTGTCAAGTTGCGCTTGCAAAAGGGTTAGCAAATATATCTCAGTGTAGTCACAATCTATTTCTTGATGGTCAAGACCAGCCACAGAAGCCTTCAAGACTTCAGCAATTAACCTTGCAAGTAAAATGCATTTCAAGATAAAAGTTAATGTCATGTTAATTGGCAAGAGTTTCTACTAAAAATCAATACCCGTTTTAGCAAAACAGTGTTCACTTATGGATCACTGAATTGGAAACTGAGAAAATGCAGAGGTGAAAGCTGAAAAGACTTTAAGTCTCCAGGATTCAGAATACTATGGGGTTTATTCAGTGTTCACACTTTTCTCATTGGGAGAGGAACCAGCCCCACTGCTGCAAAACAAATCCTGCTGCAAAACACAATCTGAAAAAGCCTGAATCTGAAAAGATCAGCCTTCCAGCTAGAGCACAATCAATGTCCAGCTACCCTCACACAGTTTACAAGTGACTCTGATGCCTTTATTTGACAAATGCTGCAATATTAAATAGGGAAGAAAAATTAGTGTGCTAGCTAAATCAGTAAGTAGATCAAGAATTATTAAATGGGAAATGCTGGATATGGCAGATTTTTAAACAAAGACGGAGATGTGAAAAGGAAGCTAAATGAGGATGGGGAAATGGTGTCTGCTACAGTGGCTCAAGATGTTAGCAGAAGATGCTGGAAACATGAGATAGATCACACCAGCAATTTTAGGGAGAGGTTTGAGAGAAATATTTGGCTTTCAGTGCTTTCCCCTACAGGTATGCCAGTAATGTATGTGAGCAGGCCACTTCTGTAATTAAGTGTTCATACATTCATGTTCTACATAGGATTTAGCTTCCAGCACGATATTAAAAAAAAAATAGGGAGGTGCATGCGGAGATATGCTGGAAAACAGCTTGAAATTAAACTCTTCTTAGTTAGACATATAATTGTTTCCAACCTTCAGAGGCTGTTCTTAGTTTCCACAAAATCCTGTACAAACCTCTCTGCTCCTTTCCTTACGCTTCACTGAAGGGTGCAACGACTGGAACGAGCTTGCTCAGATCAGACGCATTGCTAAGGCTGCCCAAAGCGACATCCACACAATCAAGCTCGATCCCTGAAACTTCATAACGGTCAAAATACTTTTTCTGACTTAAGAAGAGCATACAAAGTACCCCAGTTTGTGAAGCGCTTTAAAACGTGGCCCTGACAAGCAGCTTCTCCAGCATTTTTGCCACTCTGAATGTGTAAGGGGGCTGTCTGCAGAAAGGAATCAAATGCGGTAAGAGAACCCCCTACTCAGCTACTCTGAACGGGTGTCTTAGAGGACAGCGGGGAAAAGCCCTCTTCCTCTCCGCAGGCATCCTCTAACAATGCCAACACCTCTTGTAACAATGCTTCTGATCTGAAACAAACAAACAAAAAAGTTCCAAAATCCGCAAAATTACTTCTTTAGGCTGTCACAGTCAACCTGGTACAAGAGGAGGCGGGCGGACTGCAAAAGGGGCAGGTCACAGGGCAGACCGCCCGGTAGGTATCGAGGTACCGACCACTTCGCGGCTGGGGGGTGAACCTTGGAAGCGGCTGAAGGGACGCACCGAAGGCAGGGGGACAGAGGGGCCGGGCTGGGCTGGGCTGGGCTGGGCTGGGCTCCGCGGGGGCCCTGTGGGGCGGGAGGGGCGGACGGGGAGGACGGCGCGGGTGGGGTCTGTCCGTGACTGATGGGTCAGATGCGGTTGAATGTTTTAGAAAAGGAGGGGGCCCTGCCCCGCTGGCCAGGCTTTAGCCACGGGTTTTGGTGCGCGGCTGACGGACGACGGGTCTTACCGCAAGCGCCCGTTCCTCCCGCTCCCGCTGTCAGGGACGCCCATCGCCGGTCAGCGGCGGCAGCCGGCCCCGGGAGGGGACAGACGGTCGGGGCGCGGAGCGCGGCAACCGGCGGAGCGCGTTTCCCTCGCTGGGCAGGCAGAGCCCCGCAGGCGGCGGGCGGGGAGGATCTGCTCGGCTCTGCTCGGAAAGGTGAGGCGGAGAGGAGTGGGGAGCAGAATGAGCCTGGCCGGCCGGCCGGAGGGCATTTCTCGCCGCGGCCGCCGCGCAGGTTTTCGTGCTGACGCTGCTCTGCCGGCTACACCGTCCCCGTCGGGCGGCGGGCAGGGCCCTGCTCCGTTCCCGGGCGGCGGGAGCGATGGCGGCGGCCGGCGGGGCGCGGTGTCCCCTCAGCTGACGCCCTGTCCCCTCTCTCCGCGCAGGTCGGCGCTGACGGCGGCGGGCGCCCGGCAGAAGCTCGGCAGTGCCGCAGCGCCATGCCTGCCGCCCGACGGTGGCGGCTGCCCTCCCTCCTCCTCCTGCTGCTCCTCAGCTGCCGCGCTGCCGCCGAGGGCTACGGCTCCCTGCGCCCGCCCGGCCCGGGCAGACTGAGCCCGGCGGCAGCGGCCGACGCTGTGTCCCCGACGGACGGGACCCCCGCTGTGCGGGGCGCTGAGGCCAACGCCTCCAGCCCGGCCGCGCTGCCCAAAGGCAGGGGGGCGGTGGGTGGGCGGCCGCGCTCGGTCTCACCCCCCATGTGCACGGGGCAGACGGAGATCAAGGAGACTTTCAAGTACATCAACACGGTGGTGTCCTGCCTCGTCTTTGTCTTGGGCATCATCGGCAATTCCACGCTGCTGCGGATCATCTACAAGAACAAGTGTATGAGGAATGGCCCCAACATCCTCATCGCCAGCCTGGCCCTGGGCGACCTGCTTCACATCATCATCGACATCCCCATCAATGTCTACAAGGTGAGAGGGGGGCGGGGTTGGGTCCGGGAGCGGATGCGGGGGGGTGAGGCGGGCTCTCCTCGGGGCTCCCCGCCGGCTCCCGCCGCGGGTGCTGGGGGGAAAACGCACCCCCTTCTTGGCTGGGAAACACCTGGGGTCTTGATCTCATGACAAAAAACCTGCAAGAGGGTGGTGGTCTGGTCAGTTGTTGTCCCAAATGGCACCCCTTCCGTGTCCCACTCCCAACCCCCTCAACGTTCCGGGCTGGGAATGGGGCAGAGATGTGTGGCTGGAAGTGGCCAGGGTCTGAAAGTCACTTTGAAACAGGTGCTGTCCCAGGGCTGAAGGAAATAAATGCAACAGATAAATACACAGCGTATCTGTTGCTTCCCTCCTTTCTCCCAGGGAATGGAGAGGAGGCACAGAAGACGTGGGGTGGGTATCATTCGGTCCCTCCAGAACAGCTGGGACAGGTATAACACTTCACATGGGTCCGTACAGTCTCTGGTGGCATGGGGGCTTTTTTTCAGGAGTAACCAAGCCTATTCAAGTGAGGGATTTGCATTAGTTTTCTACATCCAGTGGTTGCGAGGCATGATGCTCTCCTGAGCTGTGAACCCTTTCACTCGTGTGGCAGCTTGGGCAGCCGAGAGAGAGCCACACCTGCTGCTCTTGGGCCTTATTTACTCTGCTCTTTGACGTGATAATGCATGCCACGGAAGGAGTAGAACCTCTGTCGTGTCTACTCATCTTGTGCGGTCCAATTGTTGTTAGGAATTCGATGGGCAGTTGAATCCAGCCTTTAGTTAACGATCAGCCCTCTTGGGAAGGATGCAGGAAATAACAAAGCATCTTCTGTCCGCATTGAAAGTTTACAGTCTGGGTCCCTGAGCACCCATCAGTTACTGCATAAAGTGAACATGAAAGCCTTCATCTATTCGATCTCCTCTCTTTCTATGCATGGTTTAAAACTGGAGTTTGTTACTTTTAGGTTTGGAAAACCATGTTGAAGGCATGGGTTTTGAATTTAGTCTTCTGTATCCGTAGTGTTTATTCCCAGAAGCTGTTAACATGCGAGAATGCTGTATCTTCATTCTTTTAAAGTACTGAAGTATTATAAAGTGGAGAACTTAGAACTCATCATAACTGTGTTAAATTCATGAGCCAGATAATTTGGATTACCTGGGAGTTCTTTGATTGGGAGTTTCAGTATTTTCCATACTATGCATTTATCATAGTTCTTGTGAGATGTGTGCACTCCCCTGAGTGAGAATTTATGAAACAAAATACTTAAAAGTAAGCTGTTTTGAGAAAAAAAAGTTTTTGTAAAAAATTATGTTGAACAAAAATACTTTTTATCTGTTCTCACAAAAAAAATTATGAAAACAAAAGGTCAAGACTTTGCAATCTCAATGACACTATTTAAAAATTAAATTAATGATAACATGTAATAATAATACACTGCAGTCCTTATCTTGATGGAATGTCATCAAGTATATCACTAGGAGGAGGCTGGAGTGGGAGGAATAGAAGGTCAGTTTGCAAACCAATAAATACTATACTAGCTGCAAGTCCAGGGTTTTTATTGTGCTAATGATAATGCTAGTAGCTAAGCAATAGCTACCAGGTGCAAAATCTTCCCTGCTGCTACTTATCTTAATGGAAAGCCCATAATAAATTTATATTAACCCTCACAATAGTGAGTTAAATACTTGCTGGTTTAAAACAGGACTTTTGAATAAACATAAGTTAAAAAAACCCTAACATTAGATATTATATTTATTTAATAAAAATTAAATAAAAATTAATTAAATTAATTAAAAAATAAAACAATGCAGTTTGAGTTGATAACTTTGTATCAACTCTTCATCCCATTTAATTGGAGCAACCTTATGAGGGACAATACAGTAATGCAAAAAAAAGCTGGCTATAGTCACCCAGCAGTATGGGAAAAACAAAGGCTAACAAAGGCTTAGTTTGTAAATGAAGTATAGTTAACGCTGGTTATTTGAAACAATTTAAAACTGGATGAAGCAGATCTTCAGAATTGCTACGAGATCCTCAGCCAGACAGCTGCATAGAGTGTGAGAGAATTTCTTGTGTTAATAAAATGCCAACAGTTTACTCAACAACACTTGCAGTAGAAAGTGTGAAAGTGTCTGTGAACGTTTTCCAGACAGATCGTAAGAGAGTACTCAGAATTCACACTAGGAGTTGCATTTTATTAGGCACTGGAAGTGATAACTGCAAAAGATGTCCAATGTGACTATTTAAATTGAGTAAGTAGTTGAAAAAATACACAAATGAAAATTTATATCACTTAGTTGAGGGTATCTGAAGAAAACCAGGTGTTAAGCTATCTTGTGAGACAAATGCAGTCCAATGTGTAAGATGCTACTTATTCCATTGCACTTGATAAATTAGAATATCAGTCAATACATTCAGTAGAAATTTGAAAGTATTGGAATTTGCCACACAGTCAGGAAACTGGGTATGAAGTGAGGGCTTGAGGAGTCCTTCTCTGAGACAATCATTCTGCAGTATGGAATGTTGTGGCAGGGTAGATAGTTGTCAAAATTGCTACTAATTGGATGTGAAGGTGGGTCCTATGCCTGGTCAACTGCTTCACTAAACAGACTAAATAAGCATGTCTTCATTAACTTGAAAATAAGGAGCAGAAAGATAGAATAGGTGGACAGTGAGTTTTTTATGTCCTTCTCTGCACTTAACCTTTGTAAGACAAGACTGTCAGCTTGTGCACCTGACAATACAGGTCTTCAGTTTTGGAAGACTTATGCTCAGTTTCCCAAATTGATAAAGTTTGCAACTCCCATGTGTTACTCCCACCAAAACAACATCAGGATTGGATATTTCAAGCTTAATTAACCCTCTCATGCATATGTGTAATGAGATAGGAACATAGACTTAAAAAAAAGCCCTAATCAAATAATGTAGTTACATGATTTCTCTTCTGATATATAGACATCATCTCTCTCTCTCATTTGTAATATTTATTCTCATATATTAAATCCAATTTATTGTCATGTTCCAATGGATTTTTAACAGGGGGAGCAACCTATTGTCTGCACACTCTTGTGTGACTTTTTGAAGTCTGACTATCAATTTGCAATGACACAAATGACTGAGGAACAACATCTACCTGGAAATATAATTACAGATTCCTTTATATCAGAGCACAATGGAAGAAGGGAGAAAAGAATTTCCAGGGAAGGAACAAAAACTGGTCTTTATCCAAGTCAATGATCGAAGGCCAAAGTCCACTTTGTAGGCAATGACTTTTTTTCAGTAATGCATTTTAAGGGTTGCATAAAAATATAGTTAAACGTTATATAGCATTGTCAAGGACTGGAAAGATTAAGGGAGACCAGATTAGAGACTGGATATCCCATGCAGACACAAACTGGCCCCTTTGTTAATCCAACTGTGCTCTGAAATAGGCAAAGTTTCCATGGAAATGTCTTTGTGATGACCTTACTAACTCTTGTAATGCAGCTACCTGTAGGGCATACATCATGATAAAGCCAGTCTTTTCCTAACTTCCAAAAAAAGTCAAGGTGCTTGTCTTTAGAAAACAAGGTGTTACTGTTACAGCTCTTGGCCACTGATCCTTCTGATGTTAAAGATAACGGCCATTTTATTGGGAGAAATGCGTCATTACCTTTCTTTCAACATCTGAACTAATTACTTGAGGTCTTGCAAAGTTCATCTTAGAATTTCTTACACAAAGTTTATTGATCTCTTACTATATTGAGTTAGAAGTCTAGTTTGCTTAGGAACCCCTTATGGTCAATACATGCAGCTTATAGGCACTTAACGAGAATCTTGAGCTGTCCAGTGGAGGAACCTGTCAAGACTCTACAGGCAATGGGGGTTAGCTTGGTTATGTAGTTACATGAGAACAATCTACTCTGAAGTCCAATATATGTAGTAGTGGAAATGTCTATGTTATTGAAAATACACATGTGTAGTTTTTGTGATGGATCTCCAAACTGAAATATGTTAGATGACATCAGTATAGATTTGTAAATTTAGAGTGGTTTTTTCATTATGTGTACATTTATGATTCACTCAGAAGAGGCATATGACAAATTTCAAAACAAGTTTTCATATTCTCATGTGTTTTTTTGTTTCTGCCCTGTGTTTATGCTTCCTAATCTGACAGCAGCACGGCTTTCTTAACAGTTATTTTTGACACAGTCCTTTCATTGGGATTGTGAGACTGCAGAAACTTTTGACTTTGACAAGACAGTGTGAGGTTTCTGTCATTTTCAGGATGTCTCTATGGTATTACTTCATCTTAATTCAGTATTTTTTTTAAATGAAGCTTTCTAAGCAGCAGTTACTATTAAAGAAACAGGAAAAGAGACTAATTGTGTGCCTCATTAAGATCGACACTGTTTATTGGATAGATCAGTAAGACATTCTTGACTAGGAAGAGGGAATTGTATTTTGTTGTCTAGAGGGAAGATCCCCATCCTGACTTTGTAATTATTGTTAAATATTAATAAGTTTTGTAATGTTGTCTGACTTATCCCTGACCATAAGCCTAATTTCCTGGGCAAATTTCCTGTTTTGAAAAATGCTTGCTCCTATGAAATACTGAAAAATACTTTATCTGCATGACCTCTCCATCTTGTAGTGAAAATCTGACAGTCATTTTGCAGATATATTGACATACTATTGCTTGTGAATTAGGTGTACAGTTGCATGTCTCATTTCCTATGTAACTCTGCAATTCATAATTATGAAAGTTGAGTCCTGTGGTCCTGTGAACTAGAATTACTGTGAATGGAGAGCTAGGAGGAGGTAGGGATTCCTGGTTTGCATTTCCATGTGCTTTCCATGTGCATTCATGGCTCGGGACAAGGACCCGTCTTTCTGCCCAGTTGCAGAAACTCAGCAGCAGTGGGCTGGAGCTGTGGCATCAGCCTTCTGGCTGCTGGCCACATCAGCCAAGCCATCAAGAGCAATGTATGGTGCTCACATGCTGGTGTATTCCAGCAGCAGATTATTAATATTTTTCTGTTCCTGTACAACCAAGAGGAAGCAGGGCAGGAATTGCAATTTGCAGGTGTGTCCCTTAGTCACAATATCTCTTGGGGCTACTTTCACAGCTGTGCAGCTTTCACATCAGTTTAGGCTCAGATCTGTGTCTGGTCTGAGAAAGTGTTGGCTAGGAGTGCATCAGATGTATTGGTCCTTTTAAGTATGATTTCACTTTATTCTGCAGTGTGTTGCCTTTCCTTTTGTTCGATTTAATTTCACCTTCAACACATTTCTGTGGCTTCGCAGTTAAAAGGTTTACTCATGTAAAATAAGTGACTATAAAACATTGGAAAAGGTCACTCAGAATACAGCCAGTGGTAGACTTCTCTTGGCATTTTACTGATGAAAACCCAACATCATTTTTCTCTTTGCTGCCACTTGGCAGTATCTCATGGCTCTAAGTCTTTTTGTCATTTGCAAAATGGCACTCTTTGTACAGATACTCTATTATGAAGCAGAAGAAAATTGTTTTACCCTTACTAAATTGCATTAGACTACATCTGTACTTCACCAAGAGTAATCATTGCTGCTGTCCGCAAATACAATGCTCCTCAATACTTTACAGTGGATTTTCACTGTACTTTAAGGCAGTGTTTTGAGGAGATGGCAATACAGAGGGCAAACAGAAATGATAAGGAAGCACAGTTCAGCAATTAGAACATTCTACTTTTTTTCCTTTTACTTTCTTAATGTATTCAAGCTGTTGCTGCAAAGCATATCATTAACTAACCACTTGCAATACCATGATAGAGACACTTATGAGTCATGCATTAAAATGCTCAAATTTCACAATACATCAGCTGCAAGAGATAAAGGACATGTTTTTCCAATCCAATGCAGACAGCTGTGTGTCCATTCCGCCTCTGATTTAAGCTGGCTGAATGCAAGTAATATTTTGATGTTACGCTAAACCCAAGCTAATGCACCCTTTCTTTCAGCAGACTGCATTCACTCGTGTGCAGCCCTGTTATAATCCAGCCATATGGCTCCTAAACTGGAGCTGGCTCAAATCCAGTCAGCTCGGACCACAGGTGTGACAGTCTGCACCTGAGAGATAAGCATTAGTTCAGGGAAATCTCTGATGTGTGGCTGAACCATTGGTAATTTAGGGAAGAGACAGGGAATGTCTTGCACATAACACCAGCTAGCTGGAGCTAAGAGTCTTCAACAGAATCTGCCAACAGATATTTGATCAAAGTTCTGAATTTTAGTTCAATGAAGAGCAAATTTTTCTTTTAATTTTGAAGTACTTTTTAATGGGTCATCTCTGGTTTAATATATACACATGTACAATGCACAATGGATGCTATAAACATGTATGCAATGTACTTGCTACCCAGTCCTTGATTTCTATGGCAATTAGGTGTTGTAGGCTGGAGGTTCACTGCCTGCTTGAAATAAATGAAATTAGTCCAGGTGTCACTGGATTCTGTAGAGTGTACATTTAGAACACCTGTAATTATTCACATTGCAATTTGCATAGTAGTTTGTTACTATCAACCCCTTAGAGCAATTCAAAAGATGTCTCAGGGAGAGGCTTTACCGAAAATACTTTAATTACACACTGAGTTATTTTCCCACATCACATAAGTAAAAGATACTGTATGGTTATTATAGCCTCATCCCTATTTCCTCTGCTTTATTACTCTCCATAAAATCCTCAATACAAATCCTTAGAATTTATTTTTCTGCTTAATTTCTATAAAAGCATTATACTCTTTGTCTTACTTAAGTAGATCATTTAAGAAATAGATCAAAGCTGGGCTATGTTACAGTTTTCCCACTGGTCTCCTTTCAAAAATCACATTTCAGCACAGAACTAATGTTTTTTGAACTAAAAAAAACTAATGTTTTTCTAGTACCTGAAAATACTGGTGGGCACTTCATAAGGATTTCCAAAAGCACATGGTCATGAAATGTGGCTAACATTTTTCTTCTTTGTCCTAAAATAAAATTGTACTTAAATTATGTCATGGCTTTCAAAAACTGTCTTGGACCTTTTAACTGTTTGTGCTTAGATGCACATGTATGTGTGCTCAAGGACTTTGCTGAATCAAAGCAATGTGAGCAGGCAACTCCGTGGCTATTTTCAATCATTTTGGTCTCTAGCAGAATCTATACAGTATGCTGATCTATTTCTTCTTTTCTTACATCCCTGTAAATAAGATGTCTGAGGAGACCTGGGCCAAGGGAAAGATTTTGCAGTCTCCTTTGGGTATATATTCTTCTTGTTTCCTCTCCTTTTACATTTTGTTGCCCTCTGTCTGTAACAGATCCAAAAGGCCTCAAGTTGACAAAGTTATGAAAAACAGAGATGGGCTTAGATAGTGTAACTAATTACAGAAAATCAGAAAGTTTACTTTTGTATATAATGATTGCGACTATTTCTTGGCATAACCATTGTTTTGGAGAGTCTTGTTTTTATGAGGAACTGGAAGATTTGGCTGCTGCTGTGGTGTATTTGAGCCATTAGAGCATCTCACAGTGGAGTACAAAGATTGAACGTTTCTAAACTAAAGCTACAGGCAAAAAGTTCATAGCATTAGCAGTGAGGAAGGTGCCTGTCTGGTCCCTTAAATTAGCTAAAAGGTACCACTGGAGATGTGGCAGAAGATAAGGTGTACAACCCAAAATGCAGTTGAACCAACCTAAAATTCATTGTGCTGTTTTCTTTATTCTGTAGCACTTATGCCAAAAGTGCAGAGTCCTTCTGGTGTTGTAATACGGAATCATTGGAAAGCCAGTCAGTAAAGATTTTCTGTGTGGGATTCATCTGATCTGTCTTCACCTGCTGCAAAACATTTAGTTCTGACTAGTTGTTTAGGCTCCGTGAGTGTCCAGTGGGTCCCTCCTTTCATTATCAGATGCTCAGCTGAAAGCTATGGGATACATTGCTCTCCAGGGTTGCCTGACTTCCGAGCTTATGGAGCCTGGACACCAAGCTTCAAATAAACACCATACCAGATGTGCACTTGTTAGCTTTGTCCCTGTTCTGATCAGCCACAGGTTATTTTCTGTATTTCTAGCAAATGGACTGTTTCTAGGAACATATAAGAAAAGCAGTGAACACTCAAGACAGATAAAGACGATAAAAGATGAGGGAAATCCTCACCTGCTCAGTCATTTTTCACCATGGACACTGGAGTGGAGAAGTTAGAAGCAAAACTGAGTGCAGTGTGCAGGGCTAGAGAAGTCTGGACCGAGCCCTTATGCATATCCTTGCCCGGCCAGGGGTGACTGGGACACTGCTGCCTAGTTTCTAGGACACACACCTTGGAGACTCTCTTGTGAAAAGGCTCTTCTTGACTAAGTTTTGCATGGTGGAAAAGAAAAACAATTAAGAGAAAAGTCTATGTTGCATCTGTGGGAATTTTTTTTAAAAAATCATTAATTTCTAATTTTTGTTTTCTTTTCACAGCTACTTGCAGAGGACTGGCCTTTTGGTGTCGAAATGTGCAAATTAGTACCCTTCATTCAAAAGGCATCAGTGGGCATTACAGTATTGAGTTTGTGTGCCCTCAGTATAGATAGGTGAGACTCTTTTTTTCATCGGACTGTAATTTCTTTTAAGTACAGGTGTTGGCTCAAATTTGCCTTTCCACTCAGCTGATATAATACTGATTGGGTTTTCTTATATTTTTAATTTGCAAGTGTGTGCTCTTGCTTCAGGTACCGAGCAGTTGCTTCTTGGAGTCGCATTAAAGGAATTGGAGTGCCGAAGTGGACGGCTGTTGAAATTGTACTGATCTGGGTCATATCAGTGATACTGGCTGTTCCAGAAGCTATAGCATTTGACATGATTACGATGGAGTACAGAGGAAAGGATCTTAGAATCTGCCTGCTTCACCCCACACAGAAAACATCCTTTATGATGGTAAGACACTGACATTTATACAATTACAGGTCTCTGGAACAGTTCCTTGGATCTTCTCAGTGTTGTGTGGATCCTGATGTGCACAAGTGCATGTGAAGTGTAGGTGAATATAGTGTTTAAATTAAATGCTGAAAAATTTCTGAAGTATGTTAGTTGAAAGAAGAGCATCCAGAAACTTTCATCTTTTTGTGGGCTTTGGGCATATTACTGTCTTGTCCTGTTTTTCCATCTGTAATATACACCTTATAGAGATGCTTTTCAGGACAGACTCACCAATTAGTTATAGCATACTTTCCAAAATGCTGAAGATTCAACTCCTAACAAATGTTTTTGCTTTTGTATTCCTTCCAGTTTTACAAGCAAGCTAAAGACTGGTGGCTGTTTAGCTTTTACTTCTGTTTGCCGCTGGCTATCACAGCGTTTTTCTATACTCTCATGACCTGTGAGATGCTACGAAAGAAAAGTGGGATGCAGATTGCTTTAAATGACCACTTAAAACAGGTAAAAATTTATCCCTGACAATGGTGGCTGTAGAGGATGACAGTAATACCTTTACTGATTTTTCTGCCACATCATTATTATGTTCTTGTATGACAACTTCAAGATTACTACTAAGAAGTTTCCTAACAGTGGTGCTGTGCTGCTCAACTCATATATATATATATATATATATGTCTGTCTGTCTGTCTGTCTGTCTATCTCTCTAAATATGTCAGATTCCCCTGAAACCTAAGATTTTCTCTAGGAATCACAAGATTTTTTTTTTCTTGCTTGGTGTTAATTCTTTAGGTTTTATAGTTTTTGTTTTTTCTTTACAATAGTGAAAGCTGGATATTCTGTAATGAAGACTGAAGTTGTATTGTAATCTAGAAGTTGGTGCTGTAAAATTGTTACTTACTTTGGAGCAATTTCATGCTGAACTGTACTGAGCTTAGCAGTATATCAGAACAAAACACATTCCAAAATGCATTCAAAGTTAGTAGTGCACCAGACACAAACATCATACGTCACTAAAATTAAACTACGTTTGTACTATAAAGTATGTATGTGCTTCTTTCCTCTTGATAAAGCTGTAATTGAAATCTCTTGGGGCATTTAAAATAAGACCTGAGATCAAAGCACAAGAAAATGTAATTGGAAAGAAGCTGGTATTTGAAAGAGATTGAGGAGACAAATATGTTCTTAATTTTAATTTAAGTGAATGTTTTTATGTCCTTGATTTTTCATGTTATTACTCATACTTTTTAAAATCAGAGATTTGGTGAACTGGTGCAAGACATCTAAAACAACAGAAAAGATTAAGTACATATTCCAAGAAAATTCGGCATTCTGATGTTCTCCTAACTCCTATTTTGATAGGAGTTTTACTTTGTTTGTTAAACATTTGGATGTTAGAGGACAACAGCAATCAAGAGACAGAAACTATAACATTGTGCTGTCCAATTTTCTTTTTCAGAGACGCGAGGTGGCCAAAACTGTGTTCTGCCTGGTACTTGTTTTTGCCTTATGTTGGCTCCCACTTCACTTAAGCAGAATATTGAAGCTCACTATTTATGATCAGAAGGACCCCAACAGATGTGAACTTTTAAGGTAAAACAGTAAAAATAAAACACCTGTGCACTGCTGACATTCTTCATAAGCCTGCTTGTATTTCCTAATGAACTAGCTTAGTGTGTGTGTGTCTCAAATTCTCCCTGCTCTGTCATCCAGGACACTCTGCTCTCACTCCACTGGTGGAGTCAGAAGGTTATGAGGAATCCCATGAACACAGGGCTTCTGTCCTGCTTACCTGTCTTATCCTGATCCCTTTTGGGACTGTCCTACTGTCTTGTGGCATTATATGGTTGGAGGGGGAGTTTCTGTCCTGGTTTCCCCTTTCAAAAGAACAGCTAGGATTAAATCTGTGAGGAAAACCTCATTAATATTTCCTCCCACAAGTTAAGGTGGTTGGATCTTCTGAAATTACTTTCATGAGAGTAGTATACTGATTCAAACTGTATTACTGAGCACAATCGTTACCTCCATAAGTTAATCCTGTTGGTATAAGCCCCTTTACTATTACGTTTAATAGTTAGTCTTGGTTGAGTGGAGCTGAGTCCAATTTATGTAGATGAAAATCTCTACTAAACCTTTCCAGAGAAAATAAGAAGTGTCTTGCTTACTTTATTTTCCACACAGCTTTTTTCTTGTGATGGACTACATTGGTATTAACATGGCTTCGCTGAATTCCTGCATCAATCCCATAGCTCTGTATTTGGTGAGCAAGAGATTCCAAAACTGCTTTAAGGTAAGAGACTGCTGGGAGCTGCTCTTCTGGTTAAGAGATGGTGTCAGCAGTAAAATTCATTCCATAACATGCACAAATTCTTTTAAATGGCCATTACATTTTATTTTAAAATTTAACTGGGTTTTGGTAGGTGTTCTCTCCCTTTGCTGCTGAAGCTACTTAGAAAGGAATGAAGGATTCATGAGGACAAAAAGAGAAAGCAAAAGAGAGGAGCGTACAACAAAACCCTCTCGGCAACATGCTAATCAATGCTACATCATTTCCTGCCTCGAGCTGGCACTCAGCCACTTCAAGAGCACTGACAAAGCAGACTCAGACTGTGCTGCAGAGATTCACGTAGCCATATCCTCTGCAACCCAGCCAGAAGGGTGCTGACCCTGCATTTCCCCCAGCTGGACTTAAATCAGTAGACAGTTATGTAAGGCAGAGGGTGCAAGTATCCACTAACCCCTTTCTGACCCCAACATTTTACAAGATAGACCTTTTCGTAGTTTTGCCTTGGTTTGAGTGAATAGTCCTGAGCACTAATTTGCCATGTAGGATTTGAGGCTCTGGATCCTATGTGGATTGCAGCCCATCAGTCCTTCAGCTTTCACATCTTCTTGGAAAATGTCCAGATTTGGGCTTTTTTTGTGGCCCCTTACCATTTTCAGACACTGTGTCAGGGTTCTTACATTTCCTACCACAAATTATTAGATTTTTATTTTCTTGACAAGCATTAAACATTGGCCACATTGGCTTATTGCCTGGCTTTGTAAATTCCTTACTGACTATATATTTGCATCCAAACCCAGTCAGCTCTACAGCTGGCAGTACTGGGGTATTTTCCACATAATTGTGACACCATATGTTGCAGAGACTTTAGTGTCAGTCTCATCTTCCCTGTCTACATTGGTGTCTCCCTGAAAGAGTCACTCCAGCTGAGACCGCATAAGAGATCTGTAGCATCCTGAGGGTGGAAATAAGTGAGTGTGTGGAACCCCACATGGACTTCCAGCACCCAAAGGCCAGTCAGTAGTATCAGCAAAAGGTCTGGACATGCATTTAGTAAATGTTTGAACTCTATGTAGGTTTTCACCATTCTCCTACTTAGTTTTCTTTTTTTCCTCTCAAAAAAAATCAACAAAATAGCAGCATCTTCCTTAAAAAGTACAGATTGCTTTTTAAATATTTTTAAATTACATTTTAAATTTTTTTCCAATAAAGATTATCAGAGAAAGTACAAGGAGTCGTAATTTTATTTTCAGATGCATTTAGAATTGCAGACCAGACTTGAAGCGGTACGTGTGCGACCATTATTATACATAGCTCAATATAACACTTCCTGCCCTCTAGTGCTCAGGTTGCTAATGGGCATCCCAGTAGGTAGTGGCCATTTGAGCAATGCAGAGCTTAACCTCTTTGCTTTGCTTACGCTGGAATCCCCAAATGGCATCTTGCACATTTGCCATTTCCTACTGCACCGCTGAAGAAGGGCAGCTTTTCAGTGCATTTTGCCACATGTGCAAACCAAAATGATGTAAAATGTTTATTCTTTTTATTTTAACAGTCATGCTTATGTTGCTGGTGTCAATCCAAAGATCTGTTGTCCCTGGAGGAAAGGCAGTCCTGTTTAAAGTTTAAAGCTAATGATCACGGATATGATAATTTCCGTTCCAGTAACAAGTACAGCTCTTCATAAAACAAGCATAAAAGGTATATTCTCTTACATTAATGCTGGTGCCTTTTTAAATAAAAGTGGCAATTACTTTTATCGAGATGTTTAGAAAAATCTATTTTTGTCTTTGCACAAAAAAAAGAATGTAAAACAAATTGCCTCACAACTGCGTCATGTTGAAAATCACGGACATTTATAAAATTGTCATTTATGGAACATGAAGAAAAGCGCCGAAAGAACAAGTCATTGTTAGCACTTGAATACTTCTGAATCAGCACTTCCAAATGATCCCCACTTCCCATACATTAAATGATCATTTGTAGTCACTATAACAGTTGTAGGAACTGAAGTCACAGTAATTACTAAGAAGTATAATGTAACATTAATTGGATCAAAGCCATTATTATATATAACTCAATGTATTATCTTTTGTAAAGCAGATTAACTGTCATCACTACAGTGTTTTTTATTTTAATAAAACATTAAATACTTTGTAATAGAAGATTAAGTGTAAAAAAGTAGAGTTTTTATCAGGGGTATAATAGAGGTAGCTAATGAAAATATTAAAGCATGCAGTCAAATCAAAAGTGCCTTTCACTCTGATGATTGTTTTTACCTATTATTGTTAGAAGGAACCTCCCAAGGCCCCTATAAATACCATTCTGTAACCACTGTGCATGTTCAGTGCATTTGACAGCACTTTGGGTAGGGTCCATTTCACTGTTTCCACTTTATTCGTGTTTAATGACAGTGGAGGAGAGAGAAACACACCAAAAGCAAAAATTAATAGTACTAGAACCATACAAATGATGGCTAGTACTGGAAACCAGCTACTTTTTTTTAACTGAAAATGAATTGATTGTATCCTGTGTAAGCAATGGGCATTCCAGAGCCCGACAGTTCTTTACTCGAGATAATTTTGCAGCAATTTACAACTGTTTTTGCAATCCAAGTACTGTCCTGGGACAAAATCCTTTAGAAACAGCAGGTGGAAAAAAATGTAACCAAGGAGAACAGAGGGAGAATTCGAACTGCTATTTTCATTTAAATTTCAATCTTCGTAAAGAAAATGATTCACGAACTGTAGTTCTAGAGAACAGTACTATGTAGCACACTCATCTTCATACTGTTCCAAAACATGTTCTACTTCAGTAGTTCCATATTTAAGGGCTTAAGAAGATGTGTGATTAGTTTCTGCTTCTGTAAATAGTTTAGTGAAGTGTAATTAATTATAAAGTATAAAAATATGGGCGGGACCCTGTAAGAAAACAGAAAGATAAAGATGCCTGTAGAAAACATGATGTGTGTTGCCAGGAGCAATGCATGTTTTGTACACACAACAGGTCATTCTTTGTCTTTTCATTTCCTATTAATTTGTTACAAATGTCCCCAAAGACTTATTAACATATTTCATGCACTAAGGCATGAGTTTTTCAAGAAGAAATGTCATATAACATGTTTTTATAAAAGACGTGTTTTCAATAGGCATGGTATTTTATTATAATAAAAATATTTATCAAAACTCAGGTTTTTTTTTTAATTTTCCAAATTTCACATGTAGCGATTTTTACCTTTTTTTCCAGTCTTCATTAACTTCAGTTTTTTTTCATAAAGTGCCTTAAATATTCTCAGAATAAAAACAGTTTTCATAAAAATGTTGAGCTGATGTTACTGTAGATGGGTTTTGTTCCATCTGACTTTAGGTAGCTACAGCTACCTTGCAGATGCTAAAAACAGGAAAAGTGAACCCCGTTCCCAGTGTTGCCCCTATCTAAAGCTAGGAAGTGTATGCTTGTGTAATCAAACTGAGGACCTATGCACATACATTTGAGCATGGGCATGTGTGTTTGTGTGTGTGAGTACAGGTGCAAGTGTGTATGTTGTGTCTACCGTTAGGTTGCTGTTACCATCTTTCTG